>APFE030716811.1:171884-235132 GCA_000404065.3 Pinus taeda | reverse complement strand
AAATGGTCCCACCTCCTCAAAAGGTGAGAGATGTCAAAAGTTTCCTAGGTTTAGCTGGATATTACAGGAGATTCATTAAAGACTTCAGTAAGGTATCTTCTCCTTCATTTTGCCTCCTAGGCAAAGATGTTGAGTTCATATGGTCTGAAAACTATCAAGAAGCCTTGGATACCTTGAAGAGCAAGCTAGTGACTACCCTAGTTCTCAAAGGCCCAAACTGGGCCCTACCCTTTCACAATCACACAGACACCTCGAACAAAGCAATAGGAGTAGCCTTAGGAAAAGTTGATGAAAAGTTACCTTATGCCATACTTTATAAGCAAAAACTTGTCAAAGGCAGAGTTAAACTATATAGTGACCGAGAAGGAACTCCTAGCTGTCATGCATTCCTTAAACAAATTCAGACATTATATCATAGGCTATCAAACCTTTGTGCACACTGATCATGCTATAATTAGATATTTAATAAGCAAACCAGATGTAAATGCTCGCATTATTATATGGTTGATTTTACTACAACAGTTTGATCTGACCATTATTGATAAGCCTGGTAAAGAGAATGTTGTTGCTAATTTTTTGTTTAGAGTAAATTTTGTTGTAGGTGAAGAAGTAATGGTGGATGATCAAATGCTAGATGAGCACCTATTTTCTATATCAGTACTCTATCCATGGTTTGCTAATATAGAAAAACTACTTGGTTTTAGCACAATTCCCACCACACCTATCATCAAAAGAGAAGAGAAAGATAGTAAGGAAAAGTGCCCCTTTCACCTAGATTGGAGGCAATCTATTCAAACTTGGCCTAAATCAGATTTTGAGAAGATGTGTCAGGGAGGAGGAAGTCTTTGACATCCTCCTGACCTACCATGATGGGCCTTGTGGAGCTCATTTTTCAGCAAAAAGAACCACCTTCAAGATATTGCAAGCAGGATACTACTAGCCCACTCTTCATCAAGATGTGAGGAGATACACGAGCCAGTGTGATTGGTGTTAGAGGATGGGGAAACCCACTCCAAAGGATGAAATTCCCATGTAACCTCAAGTGACCTTTGAGCCATTTGAGAAGTGGGACATGGACTTTGTGGGGCCTATCAACCCCCTTTCAAAGTAGAAGTAGTACATCATTGTGTGCACCGACTACCTGACAAAGTGGGCAGAGACAAAAGTAATCAAAGTAGTGACAAAGGAAAAAGTAGCTAAGATTGGGAGGGAAAACATATTCTACAAGTTTGGGTATCTGAGAGAGCTGGTCACAGATGAAGTCAGAGAGTTCACTTCCAACTTGATTGAAGATCAAGCACATGACTTCCTCCCCTTACCATCCATAAGCCAATGGGCAAGTGGAGGTCACTAATAGAGCATTGGAAGCGATCCTAACCAAGGTAGTGAGTAGCAGTAGAAAAGACTGTGCAGACAGATTAGTTGAGGCCACTTGGGCTAACAACACAACATGGAAGACCACCACCGGGTTCACACCCTATGAACTGGTATATGGGAAGAAGGTTTTGCTGTCAATAGAGTTTGAATTCAATACCCTAAAGATGGCATCTCAGTTGGACCTAGACCTCATCCATGCATAGAAGGAACAAAATTAATTCATCTCAATGGATTGGATGAATACAGATTGCAAGCCCTTCTCCATATAGAGGTAGTTCAGCTTCAGAGAAAGATATGGCATGAAAGAAATATCAGGGAGAAGCAATTCCAAGAGGGAGATTGGGCACTACTCTATGATTCAAGATACAAGGATTTCGAAGGCAAGCTAAGGACAAGATGGCTGGGACCCTACACTATGGAGAAATGCAATGAGAATGGTTCAGTTCTGATCAGAACCATTGATGATGAAGCCATCCTCATGCTTGTCAATGGACATCGGTTGAAAGTCTAGAAGAAACCCCTCTCCAAGTGAGAGTTTATTGAAGATTTGAATAAAACAGTGATGGTAGTGGAGCATGTCTTAGCTTCAACTTCACCCACTCACTGAAGAAAAAAGAAAAAATAATAAGGACTCAAGTGAAAACCTCCATGAGGTGCTTGAGTCCCATCATTAGGTTGAAAACCTCTTCTGAGGTGGCCCAGTGTTGTCAAAAAAAAAAAAGGAAAAGAATAAGATACCTAGGTGAAAACCTCCCTTGGAGGTGCCCAGGGTAGGCAATTAAGGTGAAAACCTTTCTAAGGCACCCTAGTTGTTTTCAAAAAAAAAAAAAGAGAGAGAAAAAAAAAAGAATTTTTATTGCATTGTAGGTTTGTAGGAGGACTACAGGGAGAAGAGAAAGGTGCCAAGGGGACCCTGACATTCATACCAGCATCCATCTCATCTTCTCCACACCTTCCTCCATCATTTTTGGCACCTCTTTTAGCCCATTGTACCTCTTTTCCCAAAACTGTGTTTTCTACAAGAGGCTCTGTGTTTTCTACAGGAGGCTCCTGTAGGAATTACAGAGAGCCAAAAGTGTTTACAGGAGGCAGTTTGAGGGACAAGAAAAACTTCATGAGGAACCTGTAATCCCTCTTACCATCTTCAATCCTCCTTGCCATCATTTCCAAGCCTGCATCACACTCCAAGCATCATTATTATTTTTTTTCCTTTCCAAGAAAAAACAGTTTTTCAGTTTTGAACAAAAAAAAAATGAAAAGAGGAGAAGGCACCATTAACATCACCTGAATCTTACCTAATATCCCTCCATCATTCATCTCCACCTCTAGCGTCATTCTCGAACTCCAAGCATAGGGAAATGGCTGAACTTTCAAGTGGATAAGCAACTACAAGAGCTCCTGTAGGAATTCCTGTAGCAGCTAATCCCATAGAAGTCCAGCACCAACAGTAAGGGACAACACATTTGAAGGTTGTATAGGCACATGCAGCTTAGCTCCAGCAAAAGAAGAACCTACAAAAACACACAACAACACATTAGTAAGCAGGGACAACATGCATGAAAGAAATGAAGGCATGCAGTAGAGAAAGCCACAACACCTTAGAGTCAATGGTAGCAAATACACTCGGATCATAGGTAAGTAGCTAGGTCAGTCCTCTATCTGCATTTGTGTAATTATAAATCATAGGAAGGAAACAAGATGGTTGAAATTGAAAGAGGGAAAGGTGGTCAGTTAACTTGGCCACCTTCATTTAGTTGACTCCACTTAACCGAGATATCACCCACACGTGTGCACAGTCAACTCAAGCAAAAGATTCCAAGGACAAGTAGTGGGAGGAAGATTTAACTCCGATGCAATAATGAGGGATGATTACAAGGAGGGATCATGATGACCAAGTAGGTGGGGACCAATTTTCCTAATCCGGGCAACGTACACCTTGCTAGCTAAGCACTCATAACTGAAAATATCCATAAAAGGTAATGAGCACTCCTCCCCACGTATTCTCACCACCTTTTCTTCATTTTTTCCGCGTAACTCAGCCACACAATAGTCTTCTTGTGCCCCCACAGCCTCGTAACCACCATCCTCCATTGATTTCCTCCATATTCTTGCTCTCCGCATTTTCTACAAGAGCACCTACAGGAAATCTACAGGAGGGGCAGTGATTCATTTTGAAGGGAGAAAACATGATTTTTGGCACGAATCTTAGTCTAAAGAGGTAGGGCTCATGAATTCCCTCTGTTGAATATCAATATATGAAAGGGTTGGTCTCAAATTGGAAGTAAAATAAGTCTTTAAGAGGGCATAAATACATACAAAAATTTCTGTTTAAAAAAAAAAAACACTGTCTCCTCTGTTTTTTTATTTTCACTCAAAATTCTTTGTCTCCACCTCCATATTTGGTTTTTCAAAAATTTATAGGAAATATGAAAGGGGGGTTTATGAGAAAAGATCCCACTAACTCCACTAGACTCCATGCACATCCTCAAGTGGTGGACATATTTACAAGCACAACTAGATGAATTTCTTTGAGAAGTTTAGAGGGTTTGATGATGAAATTGCCCAAGAATTTGATCTCTCTCTAGTCCCTCATACAAGAACTCATGCTACTATAACCATTAGAGGCCTCTCCATTGAAATAACACTTGAATTCATCAATAAGGTCAGTACTCTTCCTCTTGGGCTACCTTGGAGTAAAGATGAGAAACTAATTGGCTAGTTTGCCAAGAAGAATTTTTTCCAAGAAAAAGAAACCCCTGTTGAAGACAAGAAAGGAATTAGGAGGGCTAGTATACCATATCCTTAGGATGAGGTTAGCTACCAAGTGATAAAATACATTTCTTGTGAAGGGAGGCACAACATTGTTTATGGATATAATTTCAGAATCCTCCATGACTTGAGATATGGCATGGATACCCCAGCACCTGAAAAACTCAGTATCCCTTACTTTCTCCTTCAGTCCCTCATTGACTCAAGCACGAAGGTACAAACAGGAAATTCACAATAGCTAGCTCACCATGGCCTAATCAAAATCCTAGTAGAAGAAGCCCTGCATACACTTACAATCCCTATAGCATGGGAATTTTTTAAAAATATGACAGCCGAGTATGACATAAAGGCATTAACCTATGATGTCAGTCCTACTATTAGTGAGGAGGAAGAACAACAAGGAGGAGAAGATGAAGCCAGTGGTGACATAGTAGAGCAAGAAAGGAAGGAGGAAAGAAAAGAAACAGAGGAAGGAAAAGTTGAAGGGACAGAGCAGGAGGGGGAAAAAGAGATAGAAGAGGGAGAAAAGGAGGCAAAGAGGGCAGAGAAAAGAGAAGAGTCCCCTGAAACTTGGGAAAGAGAAGTAGCAGCTACCCTCACTACCCTTAGTACACCAGTCAAGCAGAAGCCAAAGAGGAAAATAAAAACCTCCATTATTTTAAGGAAAGGAAGAGTACCAGAATTAAAACAGGCAAACCTTAGCCCTCATCAAAGACTCCCATTACCATTGAAGATTCACCATCTTCCAAGGTGAAAGAATATCCTTCCAAGACACCCATAATCTATGAAAGGAGGAATAGAAGATCTGCTACATGGAAGGGAATGTCAATTCTACAGGACCCCAAACTAGACCTACAGGAGGCTAAAACAGTCCTACAGGAGACACTGTCCAGACTATAGGAGACAAAAAAACTTGAGGAAAATATAGGAGGATAGATAGAGGTGAAAAAGGAAGCACACAAGCTACAAGAACCTAATCCCCAACCTAATCTTTCTTCCTATTACAATCTACTTGAGGGAGGCAAGATAATCCTACAGAAATTTGTAATTCCACTATTTTTTGAATTGGAAAAATAAAGAGTGAGAACACATAGGTGGATGCAGATAGCTAAGTCCAAGGGAGTTGAGGATATTGGCCATATGGAAAACAAATTCAAGGAAATGGGTAGGGAATTGAGTGCTCTCGAAGACAGAGAAGCCATCACAAGAAGCCACCTGGAGAATGAGAATGAAATACTAAGGAGGAAGCTACAAGAGAAAGAGACTCATTTGGCATACATGGCCATCTTATCCATGGAATAATTACAATGTAGAACACTAGCCAAATATTATGGCCTCTATTTGAAGGATTAATGGCTTCAATTCTAAATAGAAACTTTGGCACAAAGAGGCATAATGCCTTTCCAAGAATACTGGTAGTTCATGGATTTGTGTGACCAAAGCACCTCTAAGGAAAAAGCAAAGAAGGCAGAGTTCTATCTACACAAAATGGCCCTCATAGACCTAAATTTGTGGGACCCCAATGCTAAGCTAGGGGATCTGCAATTAATGGCCATGACATCATGAATGAACCATGAAGAATTGAGGGCAGCAGAAATGAAAACATTGTTAATAAAAGAGCAGAATGAACCATTGATGATAAGAGCTAAGCCATCAGATCCCATGGCACTCATTAGCACATGCAACCTACTTGCCAATGATCCTCAGATTTCCCCTAAGTATCTAGCCAATCAGGCACAAGCCATTGCACACTTTGAAGATATGCTTAGGCTACTTGGGGATGACCGTGTGCATGCGTGCATGAGAAGATGGAACAACCTACCCCACAACTTGCAGATTAGAGAATACCATTCCCCCATGAAGCTGAGGGAGGCATTGAAAAGAGCGCCAATGTACAAATGCTCCATGCAAACATTAAAGGTCAACTGGATTGGCCTCAAACTGAGTCCTCCACTCATATTAGGCATGTTGGAAGGCAGAAGAGAAGAAGAAGAGAAGGATCAGTGGAAGGACATAGAAAGAAAGGCAGGATTCTATGGAGAACATGAGCGGACCACATCAGAAGCCTGGAATGCTAGGGAGGCCACCAGGGCCATAAAAGATGAAGAGATTGACTAGGTTGGTCAGAGGATGAGCAACACCTTCAGTAGAGGGTTGATGATGAGCCTCACAAAAGGGTAATTATATGGGCTCATTTTACCTCCTAACCTAGTCAAACCAACCATTCTCTTAGCTTATTGTATGATTTTCTAATTATATTTAAGCTTATAGGGTGAGTTGAGTTAGTTATTATGCCATGTGGTCTAACATGTATTTAATGCAAATTATTGATGGATTTCAAGTTAAAGTCAAGGATTTAATGGTTAAACTACAACAATAACTCAAAGTAGACAGAGGATATGAGTTATAGGAGGGAATCCCCCTCATTTATTACTCCTCAGTTCAAATTCCCCTTCATTCAACTCGGAGTACAAGCAACGAAATCATGCACCAAGAAGGCAGCCGAGCAAGTGGAAAATGGTCGATAGTTATCTTGATTTTTGGAAGCCAAGCCTCCTTGATTTTAAGGAATATATTGGTAGCTTTAGATGTATAAGTAGAGAGGCCTACGGCCTCATTAGGGTCAGATTTTTTTTGCTTGTGTAAACTCTGCTCAAATTTCGAGCTTACTATTTTGTGACAGTTTTATGTAATCTTGCTATTTTTTGATAATGAAGATGGAATCCTTTTTGAGCTAGAAATGAGTTACCTCAGAGGGCTGAAGCTCTTGGTTTAGGGCCCAATCCAAGAATCCAAGCTTCTCTTTACTTGTATTTGTATGCTTTACTTTAGTTTGTAGATTAATTTGTTGTTAGATGTATTTCTCTTATGGTTAAGAATAGGTTGTTTTTGATGATTTAGTAGCTTACTTCCATTTATTCTTTCTGTAGCAGGTTAAATAGTGATTAGAGAAAATTCAAAAGGCTAGAAATAGTGCCTTGGCCTCTCTTCCTCCCTCTGGGACCATGATTTGAGGCAAAGACTCTCTTGCTGCCCCAAAAACATAGGTTTTCCTCATTCCTAGGACTTCTAGTGTTTGCAGCTCTTTAGTAGGTTGATAGTACAATTTTTCTTTTCTTTAGATCTCCTTTATCATTTTCACTTCCTAATTTGCAATATTCCTTTTGCATGCTTTCCTTTCTTACAACATTTGCTAGCATTTCCTTCTATACATCATAGTTTAGGACATCCTAATGCAAAACTCTGTTTTTCCTAGGATGCACTCATTTCATTGGTTGCTTGATTTTCTTGATTGAATATTAGTTTCTATGCAGCAGCTCTCTTCCAAAAGTAGGCTGGCTTGCCAACAATCAAACCCTCCAACTGAGCCATGCCCTATAGGTCTCCCAAACCTCACCTCAATTCTACCCTAATTTCCTTCATTTTTCATAGAACTTCTTCCTCTCTCCTTAAGCAAACCCAATCATATTTCTCTCTCCTGGTGATTCATGGTAGAACTTAGGTGCCTTAACAACTCATTCCAACCTTCATCCACCTTTCTCACCCACTCTAACACCCTCAAAACAATGGAAATTACTCTCGACCTCCTCTGATAGGCCTCCTGTAGTTTCCCTGTATTCCTCTTATAGTTTTCCTCTGTCCTCCTAGAGTTTTTTCTGTAGGATTTCTTTTGAAGGTCAAGTGTGGGAAAAGCCTCTAGAAGGCCACCTAAGACCTCCTAGGACCCATTCACACCATCCTACATCCTCCCAAGCCCCAAAACCACCCTCTAACGCCACTTCTTCGCTGCCACACTCAAACACAATAAATTAGATGCATGTTAAATTCACATAAAAACACATAAAAATCCAAAAATATGTTTTTTGCTTATTTACTTCCAGAAATAGCATGGTTAGATGTTGTTTACTTCCTTGAGTAGGTAATGGCATTTCTTTCATGGTTTTCATAGTGCTTTTGGAAAAAGTAGATTAAGCTTGTTAGTTAGGGTTTACTAGGTTTTGCTTTACATTCTGGTCTTTCTTCTTTCTGCAGTTAGAATAACACCAATAGAGTAATATTTACTTTCTTTCATCACACATAGAGCTTCTCCTGAAATCTATAGAAGTTGGCTTGAGCTCCTATTGATCTCGCGCTAGCTGACCAAGTGACAACCTGCAGTGAGAACTAGTACTTGTATATATAGCACCGACACTTACAAGTTTGTTACGAACTACCAGATCTATAAAAGTAAAGTTGGCAGCCCAGGATTTTCAACATTCTTGCTGCAATACTATTTCTCACCACAACTAATCAACATATATGGATTTTGACTGCAACTGATTAATTTACTAATTGGGTTGAAGCAATCCTGGTAAGAAATGAAACTAATAGTGTGGTAATGAAATTTATTGAAGAAAATATATTTTTCAAGGTATGGTTGTCCCAAAGAGTTAATCACTGATAATGCACAAGATTTAAGTTCAGTCAAGATGATTGAATTCTACCAGAAATATCAAATATCTCTACATAATTCCACTCCATGTTATCCAAAAGGGAATAGATTAGTTGAATCCTCTAACAAAAGCCTTATCAAAGTCATTAAAAATATTATAGTTATTTAGAAAAGTATTTGGGAAAGTCATTTAAAGTTCCAGTCTAGGAAAATAAAGTTTCTCCAAAAATATCAACTAGTAAATCTCCTTTTTAGTTAGTATATGGAACAAAAGAAGTATTTCCTACATAGCTAGATTTTCGTGTTATGAAAATTTGGCAGGATTATTATGAATATTTTGATGAATTTACAAGAATAATCCATGAAATAATAGAGCTTGATCAAAATAGAGAACAATTACATGCAAATTCCTACAATATCAGAATAAAATGAAGAGCTTATTTGACAAGAAAGCCAAAGAGAGGGATTTCAAATTTGGAGATTTAGTTTTAAAATGGGATCCCAGAACACAAGAGAAAGGAAAGAATACCAAATTTGCAATATTTGGTTAGGCCCATATAAAATTGTTGAATCCAAGAACAACAACACCTTTATTCTACAAACTATTGAGGGAGGATATTTCTCACTTCTTGTTAATGGGAAGTATTTAAAGCGTTACATTTAGTATTGACGAAATTTATTTTATCATTTTAAATAATGGTGCGATTTAATTTTCTACAGTAGATGTGAAAGTTTTCTTACAATGTTGACTCCATAGCTCGAGGTGAAGGAACATGAGGTCTACAATTCTTTGTACCCCATTGAGGGAAGAAATCCCTAGATGGACCTAATGTTGTAAAAATTTCTTGTCTCAAAGATATTTTTTGAAAATTTCTTTTCATTCATTTCATTTC
This sequence comes from Pinus taeda, assembly GCA_000404065.3. Classification (NCBI taxonomy): domain Eukaryota; kingdom Viridiplantae; phylum Streptophyta; class Pinopsida; order Pinales; family Pinaceae; genus Pinus; species Pinus taeda. Next base: position 225,661 of record APFE030716811.1, on the reverse strand, counting down.
ATTCCACTTTGTAAATGATAGTGTCTGCAATGTTATAAGAAACATATATTTATTTTGTTATTTTTTATTATAAAGTTTAATTTTTCTTGGTTAATAATGTGCTCACATAAGTGCTGAGTTCTTTCCTATGGCGGTGATTTTAATCGACAAGATCTACATTCCTTATTCCATTTCACACCCTCCTGCCCTCAAAGTTTAACAGAGAGGAGGTTGGTTCCTCAATAAATGTTTCCTGAAATGACATGGAGACTTCTCATGAATTGGGCCTCCCTGCAAACCATCACTGGCTTTCGCCAAATTTTTAACACTTCCACCATTTTAAATGTTGGCTAACTATTTTTTAATCGCCTCCAATTTCCAAACCTGTTGACCATCAAGAATTTAATCCTTTGTTATGAAAAAATAAGACCATTATGCTTAAATGTCTATATCGTTTAAAGAACTTTTGTCTTGATTTTTTCTATAAACCTAATATTTTCGCCACAATCCTTTTAGCTCGTTCCTTTGTTCTCTACTAGAGTTACAATGAATAAAAGCAATGTCATTTTAGTTGATTAGACTCTATGAGTTGTAGGATTGTAGAATATCAACACCGCCATTTCACAAGTATTTTTTCTCCCCTTTGATTTCCCTTTTACATGCAACAATGAGTTCATAAAAGGAGCAATAAATGAAAGCTCAATCAAAGGCCATACGCCATTTGTGTCTATCAAAATTGATGAAATTCCATTAATTAATATGGGAGCAAAAATTGTAGAGACCAGGTATGAATTTGATCTCTATGAACTTCAGAATTGGGGATTCCAACGATTCCAATATAGTAGTGATGAATTTTCCCTTTGGAAATCTTTATTGCCACAATTCATCTTCGCATAGACCCATGATTTTCTAGAATTCATTGAGCGGTGTGAAAATAGATATTTTCCAAGTGAGAGAACTATTATGGCCCAAAATGGAGAATCATTATTGTCCATAACGTCTACACCTATCTTGCAAGCCTTACAAGTTTCTATTTCTAGCTCTCTGCACCCTTTTTCCAGTGAAATACTGTTAGAAATCTATCACAAGTTGACTTTACAGTAGGGAGATTTTATAATTGAATCATTCATGCCAAAAGGAGCTAGAATTCCCAAAAAAGTCCCCCTTACCCTTCGTTTATGTTCCCAACCATATGTACACAAATCAAATCTATGCTATGTTGCATGTTAGTGATCAAGAGCTCAAAAAATAGCTCAAAATTCAAAGTTGTCGGATTGGTGTGGAACTTGAACGACCACGTATTTCTTATCATCTTGAATCTCGTGCAACTCATTTCATGCGAAGTGGGCTCTGTATGCTCCCAAAAACATGTTTTATTCGTTTTCCTAAACATGTAAATTCTATAAAAAAAATGCAGACAACCCAGTCATTAGTTTGTATTGTTGATGTGGCACTGACTAGGCATGCCTATGTGGCAGAGTGACTGTGCACATGACTGATTTGACCTTCGGTAAATTGCGTGTTGACATGTGGTAGGTGCCTAGGTGGAGTTTTTGATGAATTGTATTGGATGGTTGGTGGCCAACCACAAGCTACCATGTGGCCCAGCCAGGGGATGCCACATGGAAGCTTGAGGGCCACCAAAAATTGGGCTATGTTCTGAGCAGTAGCTGTGAGGGTTGAACCTGCGACCTCCAAGTGACATGTCCAAACCAATTTCCAATGCACCATACATTTATATCTTAATATATATGGTATGTGACACATACTTAAAGTTTAAGAGCTGTGTAATTTGGGGAAAGGGCTAGCCACGGGGGCCAACCCTTGGGCGTGTGCCACCCGACATGACCACTAGTAGAGTGGAGTGGGGGACCGATCAGCGGGGCAGGGTCCATTGACCTTAGCCTTGGGCATGTGGCCCCCCACATGTCCAACATTTTTGGATTTAAAGCCTTATAGGGCATTTAATCCGTTCGACAATTTCACTTGGAATTAAATGAAATTGATGCTTGGTTAGCAAGCATGGGGACGAATTTGTAGGATGGTGCTGGATTTTGGGGAGATTGAGGTGTGATTAGTAGAAAGACTTGGGGAAGCCATAAACTTCTTCAGTTTTTGACCAAATCAGGAGTAGAAAGAGGCTAGACAAGCATGTTTGCACATTCTGGAGCCACTGGAACATGTTTCAAAGCTATCTGAGCATTGTACACTTATGTATTCACACTTTTGAGCATAATAGAGAGGGTCAAGCCATTGGAAGTTGGACCAAGGAAACATAGCCCAGGTAGGGTGAACTCCTTCATCATGTGGTATTGTGATACTATTTTGGTGATGTTCATGTCTATTATATGTTGTTGTTTAGTCATTTGTTTATGTTAATTTGTATATGAAATTTACATAAAAACACTCAAAAACTCATGTTTAAACTTGTAATTAACCTCATGAATCCTTAATCACTTTTACATATTTTGAAGAGGAATTTAGCACAGTAAAACTAATTTTCCCATTTAGATCGAGTTTGGTATCATAGCTCTTGGTTTTCTTTGTGAAAGAAGGATTTAACTGTTTGCAAGTGAATGCGATGTTTACAAGGTTGAAGCTCAAGAGAGGAGAAGGGAAGTTGGTTGAAAGTCCTCAAGTTGGGTCAAGGAGAAGGAGTGCAAGGTTGCTGCAATCTCCACCACTAGTTCTACCTCAAATTGCAGTTGAAGCTTTAGTGAGCATGTCACATGAGGGAGAGCCTTCGAATATGAAAGAGGATGAGAAAGTTTTTAGGAAGGCTTTCTTTGATATGACCAAGATGGTGAAAGCCCTATAAGAAGAGAGGAATACAAGACTGCAGGGTGAAATCTCCAAGCCTCCAAAATGACAAGGTTCTGTAGGAGGAGGAGGTAATGGAAATGGAGGTAAACCTCCACCCTGTCCACCATCATCTTCATTTTCATCTTCATAGGAATCTTCACCCTCTTCCACTAATACAACCCTTACTCATACTCATCAACATACCTCAAAAGGAATTGGTAAAACACCCCTATTAAAACTTGATGTTAAATTTGAACTTCCCATGTATAATGGTGAAGTGAAGGCAGAGAAGCTTGACATTTGGATTCGTAAGTTGGAGGTCTATTACAGAATTCAAAACCTTCAAGATGATGACATAAAGATTCAACTAGCTTCCTTGAGGGTGGAGGGTGCAACACTAGTATGGTAGAAATCCAACACACAAGAAGAGATAAAAAATCATGGTAAGATATCAATTTCTTGGTTTTATTTCATTGCTGCAATTAAAAGACAGTTTTACCCTCTAGCATATATGCGGAAAGACATCATAAATTGGTAGAACTTTAGACAACTAAAAGGTCAAAATGTGCAATATTACACCCAGGAATTTAGAAGGTCTCTAATGTTAGGTGTAGATTTTCAATCACAAGACACGTTTCTGAAGTATATAGGGTGTTTACACACTTACCTTTAGACATACTATCCTTATGTTTAATCCCAACAATATAGATGAGGTGTGTGTGGAAGCCACACATTTTGAAGCAAGAGGGAAAAATACTATACAAGGGGGTAGTAAAAACCCATTTAAGGGTAAAGGAAAAGAAAAGGGTTTCAAAGGGAAAGGTAAGAAAAATACATCCATTAAGAGGGAAGGAGAGAAAATAACATGCAAGCATTGTTCCAAAGAGGGTCACGATGACGCTCATTGTTAGAAGCTTCGTCCTGAGATGAAACCAAAGAAACTCAACAATAAAGGAAAAGAAATGACAGTTGCAATTATTCAACAGGATTTGGGATCTGACTCGAGTGATGAAACTAAAATTATAGCCATGGGTATAAGAGGAAAATAATGCATTTCTAGCACTAGTACTTTAAATTGTCACACTAGCACTCCAAATGAAGAAACAAGGATTGGATTATTTCATGTGAGGGTTATTTCAAAACATACAAAAATCGACACACTATTTGATAGTGGGTGTCCAGCCAACTTGATATCTCAAGACTTAGTCAAGAAAATTAATCTTGAAATCATTCTACATCCCAATCCATATCAATTCGGATGGATATGCAAGGACACAAGCATACAGGTTACAATAAAATGTATTCTTAGATTTTCAATCATAGCAAACTTCATTGACGAAGTTGAATTAGATGTTGTACTGCTTGATATTTCAGGAATTGTTTTGGGTAGTTCTTACCTCTATGATACAAAAGAAATCTTTTATTGCCATGAAAACAAGCACCACTATGGTGTGGAGTACATTGTGAGAGCTCATCGCAAGAAACTAAATCTTTCATTAGTTAATGCAGGGCAAATGAAAAGACTAGTGAATTCAAGAAAGAATTTAGTGCTTCTTATGATCAAACCAAAGAACGATGTTGATTATGAATAATTTGAAGGTTGTAATACAAAATTGAAATTTGATTTGACAGATGTGATTAATCAAAATGATGAGATGTTTCGGGAACCAAAGGGATTACCTCCCAAGAGGGGAATCCAACATGAAATACCATTGCAACAATATTTTCATCTTTCTAACATTGGCATGTACAGGATGTCAATAATGGAAAATGCAAAAATACAAAAGCAAACCAAAGAGTTGTTGAACAAAGGGATCATCCAACCATCTCCTTCGTCATATAGGTCACCTATTACTTTGGTGCCTAAGAAGAACGAAAAGCATGTCACCAAGTGGAATTAAGGAGTGGCTATCATCAAAGTAGAGTTGTTGAAGAAGACATATGGAAGATAAAATTCAAAACCAGGAAAGGTTTGTTTGAATGGCTTGTTATGCTTTCTGGTATTTCCCATGCTCCTACTACTTTCATGCATATGAAAAAAGATGTATTGAAGCCATTTCTAGACATGATAGTCTACTTAGATGACATTTTCATTTTCATAAAATTTCATTATGAACATGTCATGTATGAGAGAAAAGTACTTGATGTCATAAGTCAAGAACATTTGTTATTGAAGATGTCAAAGTATGAGTTGGGTAAAACTTCTTTGATGTACTTGGGCCATAATATTGGAGGAGGTGAGCTAAAGGTAGATCTCTCCAAGATTAATGCCATTATGGATTGGTCATCACTCAAGATAGTCATCTGGATAAGACATTTTTTGGGAGTAGTCCAATGTTGGAGGAAATTTTTTGTTAATTATTCTTCTATTGTAGCTCCTTTGCATTCATTGGAAGTTGTGCAAAAGGTCTTCGAGTGGGGAGGAAAACAACAAGAGGCATTTTATGCTTTGAGACAAAATATCAATTCAACCCCTATACTTTCTCTGCTAGACTTGAGAAATTCATTTGAGTTTCAGGTTGATGTATGTGACTATGCCATGGGCACAGTCGTTATGAAACATGGTATGAACATTTCATTTCATTCAGAAATTTTCAATGGTTTAGTGACAAACTTGCAACAATCAAGGCACTTGTGACGGATTGATCCTTACAAAAATTCCACTTGGTTAGTGGGTATAAGAAGGTTATATACAACAAGGTTGATGATATGTTGTTTAGGCCTATATTTAGTGAAGATACTTTACTCAAGCATTATTTTGTTTTTCATGAAAGTTATGTTCAACAATATGTATACATTCAAAATGTACATTTAAGCTTGAGCCAAGAGAACCAAGTAGGGGAATTTGATTACCATTTGTGTCATAATTTGTTGTTCCATCTCAGTAATAAGGATATTGCTATTGATGGTAACATGGAAAAATCAAGAAAGTTCATTGAACAAATCCAATTGGTACACCAAAAAGTTCAACAACAGTTGGAAAAGAGCCAAGGAAAGTACAAAGCAAGGCATGACAAGCATTGGGTAGATCACAAGTTCCAATTCGGTGATGAAGTTTGGATTCATGTTAGCAAAGAGAGGATCTGAGGAGAAGGTAAAAATATGAAACCATTTAGATATGTTCCATTCAGAATTCTGGAAACGATTTGTGACAATGCCTTCAGGTTGTATTTGCCTTCATATCTGAAAATTTATGATGTTGTTAATGTGGAAAATTTAAGGTTGTATGAGCCTCCTTTGATCGAAGATCAAGGAGAGAATGTTCAAATTTTGTCCATTGAAGATTTATCTCTTGAATACCTTGATGAAATACAACAAGACACCATTCTTGAAAGAAGAACAAGGTCTTCAAAACGAGGGACTGTGGATTACCTTCATGTGGGGCTCAAAGGATCAAATCCTTCCAAAGGCAAATGGATCGAGATTGGGAAGGTGAGGGAACCGTACCCTCACCTGCTGAACAATTGAAAGTGATCTTTTGGGGTCCAAAATCTTCCAGTGGGTAGGAATGATCAGGTGCTCAAAAATTTGCTCAAAATTCAAAGTTGTCGGATCAATGTGGAACCTGAACAACCACGTAGTACTCATCATCTTGAATTCAGCGCAACTTGTTTTGCATGAAACAAACTCCATATGCTCCCAAACACATGTTCTGTTTTTTTTCCTAAACAAACAAAATTAAAAAAAAATGCAAATAGGTTAATTGGTAGTCTGTGCTATTAATGTGGCGATTGTTGGGATGCCTACGTGGCAGGGTGACTATGCCTATGATTGATTTGACCTCCAATGAATTGCGTGTTGACATGTGGTAGGTTCCTAGGTGGAGTTTTGAATGATTGTTTTTGGATGGTTGGTGGCCCACCACAGGTTACCATGTGGCCTAAATAGGGGCCACCACGTGGCATCCCGAGGGCCATCAAAACTGAGGCTAAGGTCCGAGCAACAATGATGGGGGTTGAACCCGTGACCTCCAAGCAACAAGTCCAAACCAATTGTTAATGCACCATTCACTTATGTCTTAATATATATGGTATGCGACTCCTACTTAAAGTTCAAGAGGTGGGTAATTTGGGGAAAGGGCCAACCATGGGGGCCAACCCTTGGGCACATGCCACTTTACATGACCACCAGTGGAGTGGAGTGGGGGCCCGACCGATGGGGGTGAGCCTTTAGCCTCAACCCGAGGCATGTGCCCCCCCACATGTCCAAAATTTTTGGATTTAAGGTCGTATATGGCATTTAATATGTCCAACAATTTTGCCTGGAATTAAGCGAAATCAGTGCTCCATTAGCGGAATTGGGAGAAAATTTGTAGGATGGTGCTGGATTTTGGGGAAATTGAGGTGTGATTAGCATAAATACTTGGCGAAGTCATAACTTCTTCTGTTTTTGACCAAATTAGGAGCAGAAAGAGGCTAGACAAGAATATTTGGGCATTTTGGAGCTATTCAAATAGGTTTCAGAGCTATCTAAGCATTGCAAACTTATGTATTCATACTTTTGAGCATAATAGAGAGGGCCAAGCCATTGGAAGTTGGACCAAGGAGACGTAACCCAGGTGGTGTGAACTCCTTCATCATGTGTTGTTGTGATACTATTTTGGTGATTTTCATGTCTGTTACATGTTGTTGTTCAATCATTTGTTTGTGTTAATTTGTACATGAAATTTACGTAAAAATGCTCAAAAACTCATGTTTAAACTTGCAATTAACCTCATGAATCCTTACGCACTTTTACATATTCTAAAGAGGAATTTAGCACAACATAATAGATTTTCCCATTCAAATCAGTTAGGGTATGACAGTGATGAGGTAGTTGTGGAGCGATAAAAAGGGTCTTTTTAACACCTAATTACCTCACATTAATTGTCAACCCAGGGACAACTTTTTATTTCAAGAGTGTACTCAGTCTGAGGCGGCTATTTACTCAAGAGTAATGTTTAGTAGTACAGTGTTCAGAAAATACAAGAGTAAACGGATGCTAAACTTAAATTACTTCAAAAGGATAAAATCACACAAGTCAACTTATCAGTCAAGGGTGCGGAAGCGATAACCCATCCCTCTAGAAACTGATGGAAAGGGAATTAGAGCATGGACCATAGGTCTGGGAGCTAGGCAGCAACTGCTGAGGCTCACTACAACCTTAGACCTTCTCTCACACCAAAGCATCAAATACAAGTAAATGGAACGACAGAAAGTAAAATAGAACAACAAAGAGGAAATGGAACAACAGTAAATGGAACAACAATCAAAAGAACTAAATCTCGCGAGTCAGAACCAAACTTACTCTATTGAACCAAACTCACACTCTGCGATGAAATAACAATCTTCTCTCTTAAGGCAAACTGGATGGAATGTAATTTATGGAACAACACTCATTGATGAATTATGGAACAGTAGTAATCGATCATATATGCACACCTCACACTAATATAGTAATTTGATATTGGTAATCCACTTGTCAGTTTTAGTTATAAATAATACGATTGTCTTTTAGAATGGAGCAGCAACGTTCATAGATTCAACAATCGCAAGGAGATATAATTTCTAAGATGAAAATAATACTAATGGTCAAATGTTACAACACAGACACTCCATAATTGAATAGCAACGGTATCCTGTAAAAACCATTTATATCAGCACTTAAAGAAACAGCAATGCGTTGCAAAATCGATATGATATTTCTGTCTCAGAAAATGAGATTACGGTATAGAGCTGTGATGTAAAATAATATAACATACCAGATTACCAAATAAAATGGATAAGAAAACCACACATAAAATGAAAGAATATAATATACAGTAGCAGCAGCATACTCCACCAGAGGCTGGGCCCTTAGCTGCCAGCGGACGCTGCTGGGTTACTTCAGAAGGAAAAGAGTGAACAGCAACTCCCAAATCATGTATTAATCAACAAATTGTGGAATCATTACAACAACAAATGCTTTAGAATTACAACATGCAACAATCCTTATCTTATCATGAATAATCCACCATCATTCTTCATCATTTTTCATCCCCCAAAAATCATCCTGAAGTCATCCCCATCTCTGATCTCTGTTTTCATTTAAATAGAGAGATCAGAGAGAAGTTACAATAAAGATAAGTACAACATGATTTATTTTACAAAATTGGATTGATTCTAACCATTTGATCAATAAGAAAATATATTTCCTTCCATCTCTCAACAAAAGCAAGACGAATTTGGCTTTGCAGCTGAGATTTGGAGGACGGTCGCAATAGCAAATCTGAGAAAATCATGCTCAAAGAACCCTACGTTTCTCTTAGTACAAGCCGAATTTGGGAAAATCATTCTTTCAATAAAGTTAATTGGGCCCATTCTGGACAAAACCCATGTTCCGGATTTCTCAGATTCGCCTTCATTTGCTCAAAATCTCAACCGCAAAACTGTCACTCCTTATTCCAACGAATTTATGAGTTGGCACTTTTAAAAATCAAATCTTCAATCTGGAAGTTACCTTGGAGGCTAAAAATGGTGAATAATGTTATAACCAACTTGTTAGAACTATCATTGATAAAATAATTCATAATCATCAATTTATTAGAAATAAAGGAGAATAAATAATATTCATTCATAAGAACATCAATAATTTATAAATGGATTTAAATGATATATATAACAAATGATATGATGAAGAATAGTGGAAATGGGCGGGATAAGTGTTCAAAAGTGATAATAATAATGGCATATTAATGGCCCAACAGTAGTAGATGAAGTTGTATTGTGTTTTCTATTAACTTTCTCACTAGGAAAGAAATTGAGAATATTATTCAATTTTAGTCAATTTATCTCAGAGGTTATTCATGACCATATTTCAAATATTGGAATTAAAAATGCATTCAAAGATCAATTCGTGTTGGTGTTTTTTTTTATATTATTAATCAAACAAGTGAAATTGCAGAAGTAAGAATAGCAGGGTAATCAATGGTTAATTGTTCATTAGACCTCATTGGCCAGGAAAAACTCTAAAGAGATTTCTTTCAGTAATTTTGTGGATAAGTTTTCTCATGTATGTGTTAGTCTTTTAAACAATGATAGTGTTCCCAAAATCTCACCATAGATCAAAATAATTCCACAACTTAGTGAGCAAACCAAACTGGGTGAATGGTATTTGTATAAGGATTTTACTGAAATTAGACTATAGGATTGTGATCTCTCTCTTGATCAACTACCAAATTTCCTTCCCATTAGAGATTTTTCTCTTAATTTAATGAGAGATAGTGTTTATGTGGACCAAAATCATTTCTTACCAAGGAAGAAAGAATCCCTATTTAAACTCAAAGAACAACTAGGTCCTTCTCTTGTTAATACAAGAGCAGGAGATAAAGAAGTTGAATACCTATTAGCACAAATGAAATTAAAACTAGGAGTTAGTTGGCCATGTGATCCAATAGGGAGGATTTCCACTATAACAATTTAAATAAATTCTTATCCCTATGTTCATGTTCCAAAACCATAAATTTAAGAGTTTTCTAATAAGAAGACATGGGAAGAGAATACCCTATCAAATCTGTCAGAATAATAAAAAATAGATAGACTAGTAAGAACCAATATCTTAATAACACATTAGCAAAGGGAAAAGTAACTCAAAATGTCATTTTAAAATGTTTCAAAATCATAAGGGTTCAGATTTTAAAAAAGGAAAAAAACACGGGATACAGAGGAAACTGTCAGAAAATAGGTCTTTAGATATTTCTTCACCAACTACAGTAGTTATTTTAGGTAAGCCTATTTTTAGATTGCAGTAGATTGAAAAAACAATAGGACAATATTCTCCTTGAAATCCTTCCTCTTCTAATCAAATTATTTTCTCCAAGTTCCTATGGATTAATAATAAGAATGAAAATATAAATTTGATGGCATACACTCAGCTTTGGAAGTATACTTCATCTACAAAGAACATGTTACTCTCAACACTACTTGTAAAGAAAGGAATTTTCAATTAGCCTTTCCTGAACCCAATATCTCAAGAGGAAAAGCTACTAAATATTTTAAGACATCGATGGTTTCTTTTGATACCAAGCAAATTCATCATATTGATCAGATTGACTTACATAGAGAAACTAGAGAAATGATATATTCCAGTTTAATTAGCTCAGCTATGAGTGTGTCAAAGTTACACAATTCTTTAAATAATACATTATCTGATCTTAGAATGGAGAGAATGTATTATGTTGCTAAAGACACCAAAATCAAATCATTGGAAGATATTATCATAAAATCGGGTTTGGGTCCATAGGAAATTGATATTGCCCAAGAAGTTATAAAGAAAAAGAATGTTGACATTCAATATCTTAAAAAGAGATTGAAGATGCCTATTATAGAATGTACACAGACAAAAGAAGTTGGTGAGCTTGAAAAAGAGAAAGAGACTCTCTTATCAATGATAATTGAGAAAAATGTGCAAATCAAGAAGATGGAATAGAATTGGACAAGTTACTCAAAGAAAAGGAAAAAATGACAAACACATTGGCTTCTACAACACAAGGAGGTCAAACTAGAAATGATACAACATAAGAAGTGACTGAAGCATTATCTTTATTAAGTTTGGAAAACAAAGAAATTGATAACTTAAAAGAAGCTCTAGAGAAGGATGAAAAATAAAAAATAAGCTCTAATAGTGCTTTAATTACTGAAATCCAAATAATTTCCAAGCTTCAAAAACAACTTGAATGACAATTAAGTCATATTGATAGTGCTCAATGTTTGATACAAGATAAAGAGAATATCTATATGGAAATAATGTCTTCATTATTTGATATTTGGTTTTCAGTTGAGAGTATTGCTGAATAGGAAGAATTGTTGGAGAGGGTAGGGGAAGCTATTGATTAAATCAAGGAAGAGTTGGGAAACAAACCTAGCCAGGTAAGCAAGATCATTAAGTTTTTAAATACAAAGACAAGAGAAAAGATAGAAGAATTGGGCATTGAATATAGAACTGATTCAATTCTACAAACTAGAATAGTTTTTACAAATAAATACTAATGTTTTAGATGAAAGACAAATGCGAAAATTTGCAGATATAGGTGAATAAAGTTTACATAAATTTTTCAGTTTTGCAGCAAAAAGGCATACTTTCTTTCAAAAATTCATAAGGCCAAATGATAAAAAATGAAGACTATCAAAGATCACTAAACAGAGTAGCTATAGATAAATCAAAATTTATTGGAGTAAAAGGATCTCTAAGTGGACAAGGTTTACATGAAAAATTATTTCAAGATCTTTTCATTTGTTATGAAGTTAAACATTTATAGCTAAGCCAAATTTGAAAAGTATATATAAGTGGATGAATCTTTTAGAAAAATGGTTGATTTGACTTGTCCAATGGAAGAGGAATGGGAGAAGCTTTTGAATCTAATTGAATAGTTTAGAAAATCAAAGCAGCATTTCAGCAGGAGATCAGTGTAGTTCCATATTCCGAGGTGAAAAATCAGTACAAAATTATAATTTTGGGTGCAAGTGAAAAGGTTCAGGACAGTTGGAGACTATGAAGTAGGATAATTTATATTTTTATCTAGTCATTAGAAATATTATCCAAATTGTTTTGGATAAAGTTTATTTTTTATTGTAAATATGTAAAAGATAGGATTTTTGTATGAAAACACCACCTATATCATTTTGATAAATTGGAAAAGCATTGATTCCTGGACCAAGATTAAGATTTTTGTTGTAATTCCTAAAAATTTTGGAAGTTAATCAAGGAGTCTTGTTTTGATCCAATGGCAACATTGTGTTTCCTATGAGTGTTTCCATTTTTTCATATTCTTGTTCTTAATTACATGTTTTATTGCACGGATAATTAGGTAAGGGAGGGTTAATATTTAGCTCGCTCAATCCCCTGGCAAATTTATGTTCATTACTGGTTAAATTAAATAAATTATTTTTTTGTTATAAATTATTCTAGAAATATTAGATTATTTCCTTCTATATAATTCTTGTGTGTATTAATGTAAGCTGTGAGATATTTTTTCCATGTGCTTTCTATTCATGTTTGATTATTAATATTCATATTGAATGCATATAAATCAAATATTTCTTATATTTTTCTATCAATACCTTTAAGAGATTGTATGTTGTTAATGTTGGAAATCAAAACTTTGATTGATTTTTAAAAGTTTAAGGATTATTACTAAGTATAGGTTTTATCCTTGAACTAGCCATTTTAAAATAAAAACTAGACTCCATAGATGCTTTGACACATTTTCATTCACCAGGAATTCTCAGCAAATGACAACACAATGATATATTTTGAAGAGCATGCGTTATATTCTTCTATTCACTTTTAAAATATCTAGGGCTTGCTGACATTCCTTTACTCATCTAAAAAGTACATCTTACTTAAATATATGTTCCATAGGTGTAGTTATGTGATAATATCCCTTTATGAACTTTCAGTGATAACTAGTATGACCCAAAATGACACATAACTGTAAATGGAAGTAGGAGGAGGTATATCTACTATTATTTTGATCTTTGTATGCTCTACTAGTAATCCTTTCCTAAACAAAATATGACCGAATAAAATTCCAAGCAGGGGAAAAAAAACACTTTTTCAAGTTCAACGAAATCTATAGTTGTCTGCATCTATCTAACATCAAGAAAAATACATCTATGTGATTTTGTAATAGGTTGAAGATGATCAATTCATTAAGATAAACCTAGAAAAATTTATAAATAAATTATTTAAAATTCATGACAACGATTTTGGAAAACAAGTATGTGTGTTATTCAGGATGAAGGGAATCATAATGTACTGAAAGAAACCCCACTCTATCCAAAATATAGTTTTATGAAGCCCATCCTTAGAGATCCAAATTTAGTGATATCCAAAGAATCCATTACTAAAATAATATGCCTCTTACCCATAAACATTGTTAAGGACCTCAATCATAAAAGGGGTAAGAAATGGATCATGTATACAAGCATCGTTGAGATTTCTTAGATCAATGCAAATCTTGATCTTCCCTATTTTCTTGTTTTGAACTACCATAGGGCTTATCCATTTTGATTCCTCCATTGTCTCAATGATCACAACTTCTATAATTACGTCTAGTTCCTTATTTACCTTATGCCTATACATCAGATTGAGCCTATACGATCTTTGTTTAACTAACTCGACATCTATCTTGATAGGGATCCACATTTTTCCCAACTTTCCTGCTATGCCCTTAATCTTAGAAAATGTATTAGGAAATAAGTATTGATACTCTCTTAATATATCTGGTACCTTCTCTACCATTTCATCATCTTAGTAGTCTCCAATAAGATCCATCTTTGGATTCTCTTTGCTGCCAATATTTATCATCTTTGTTTTAATCAACTTAGAGTAGTCCTTTGTTCCCAACTTAAGTCCATATACAATGTGTTCTCCTTCAACCTATAGGATGTGAAGGTCCCTTGGATCTTTGTCACCGTCAACATCCTCTACAGCATTATAACATTCCATAAACTCTCATACCTACTATAAATGTTTATGGGTGGGACACACTAGCACCATTTTATATATAGGCAAACTTTATGGTTGTAAAAATAAATGTAGCTTTAAAAATTTGAGTCATTTCATCCCATTTCACAATGCCTCTACGCACTTCCATCTCCACATACCAATTCCTAGGAATGGTATCCAAAGTGTGTATAAATATATGAACCCACTCCTCCTATGGTATCTTCCTCCTGCTCCATGCTACAACACAACTCTTCACATGGGTTGTGGGACAATACAACCTTGTATACATAAATGCCTTGACCTTGGATTCAAACGCAAATAAAATGCATAGTAGATTCTTAGTTTACAACCAAGTATCTACAACCACCTTATGTGTGACCCACTAGTGCACAAGAGTGGATTTCAAAGAAAAATCTAAACCTAACAATATTAAATGATTAAGTAACTTCTCCTCAAACTCATAAACAAAAGATCAAACATTGATTAGACCATCATACCTTAGAGAATCATGCACTTATGTCCCAATCCATTTTACTGTGTGAATGGTATGCATGCATTTTCTAGTAGAAACTTCATGCAACCAGTTATGCTAATTTTCTATTCCTTCCTTAGAATACAAAGCACATGAACCAATGTTATGCCAACTAAGCACACCATTGTAGTAGGATTGACATAATCCTCCTTCCCTACAGTGATCTCCTAAATATTTTCTAAGGCCTCTGTGTGTGACTCCTCTTGAATTGATTCAACATATCTATCACCTTTACTTAGATCTAGTAGTAAAATTACTCAAACATCCCCTAATTAAAAAATCATCTTCCTTTTTTTCAAATTAATGATCACTTGATTACCAAAGGAAAAATAAATTCATAACAGAACTAGATAAGGGTAGTTATCATCAACAATTTCAATAATTTCGATGTTTGGCATACTTGTAACCCCATCAATATCTACCTCTAGATTTGAAAATATACCAATGTGAAAAGTTCTTTACTGATTTTCCAATCTAAGTTGGATGTGGTACCAATATAACCTAGGTCTCCCCATCATCTCTCAAGTCTTATTAGGAAGAATATTGACATCAGATCCAAAATAGAGAATAATATTATCTATATCGTAAGATCCAATTTGCATGCCAAACTTGAACTCTTGGATGGTTCTCTTCTTTTGTGTGACCTTATTGACTACACACCTGGGTATGTATGGTGGTCCATTATCTCATTCCTAGGTGCACTGGTTGATCATCCTATTAAGCTTCTATAAGAATCCATCATCTTGCATCAACTCCAAACAACATTTTAAAAATTCTTTAATAGACTTATATCCCCCTTCAGAAACCTTTGTAGTAGTTTTATCATAAATCTGGGGTATATCGTTTATAGGACTATCTTCTCGGGCATCACACTATGTTGCTATCCTTTCTCTATGTGCCCCCTTATAGGTAGTATTATCCTTTTGTTCATTGAACTTTAGTGATGGTTCTATAGCTTTCTGTAGCCAATGTTGGCTGTATTAGTCTATTTGGCCACATACACACATATTGGTCCCTCTAAGTGTCACAAAATTTACCTAGATTGATCTTAGCATGGTTCTATAGTAGCTTTCAGTAGGTTCTACCCTTTATTCTCTTAGATATTCATGAGAAACTAAGGATAGCCCTCCATTGCATGATCTAAATGTCAACAATAAGTTCATATTTAACATGGATTAAGGCAGTCCTTGGTAAGATGTTTGTGTTCCCACAATCGTAACAATTGATTAGTCCCCTTCCTCATCCAAAGACCCCTTGTCCTTGTTTAGGTCCCAAAAATCCACAAGGTACTCTTTTAGTCATACCTTGAGCTTTACATAGCTGATTGTATCTTATTCGTTGATTACAGTTCTACGACATACTATCTTGGCTTTCATGCACCCCATAAGAATCAATGATACTATCCTACATCAGTTTTGAAGATCGAGAATGATGAATATCATGACCAAAAGACTTGTAGAAGTCACAAAACAACTTTATTATTGTAGTATCATATTTCTAAATCATTGGATAAGTCGGGGATGTATGACCCCATACTCTAGAGATATCGCACCATGACCTTCTTGCTTGTGCCATCAGATTAGCCTCACTAGTCACCACAAACTAGGTTAGTATGGGGAATTAATTTTTGTGCTACCGTTCCTTTTGATAGATGGTGCAACATACTTTTAAAATTTTTCTTTCCCCTTCACCAAGTATTGCAACTAAACAGTGAGTGCAGGCAGTTTTGGCTGAAGTTGAGCTATATCATAACTCTCTCCTACTAGTATGACTACTGGAGATGCTTCCAATTTCAGTGAGATCTCCAAGATTTTTTTTGTTTGTTAGAATGTTCTATTGAGTTAATGGAGCATGAATATGTGGCAATTTCCCACAATAAATCTCTCCTTATGCAACTCATTATTGATTTCAGATGAAATCTTTCCCAATAATGCTTTAAACTAGTGATCCTAATCCCAAATGGATTCATCCATTCTTTGTTTATTCTCCTTAAATTTTTTTATGCACTGAGATTTAGACTTAGGTCCACATTACTCCTTCATTATTTCTTACTTGATGTCCTATAATGATCTTTGTTCTTTAGGTGGAGTGTTATTTTTGTACTTCATGTACCAAGTTAAATTATGATATCTAAAAGCAGTCTCCAACTGTATAATCTTGTAATTATCATCAGGAAGACTAATGGAAATGCTTACCAACTCACATACAAATAAGGTTTTTTGGTATCTTCATTCCTTGAACCATGAGAAACTAGCATCTTTAGGGTGTCTACCATTTTTATATATCAATTAGCTCCTGATGATGATCGACTAGATACAACCTCTATTTGTTGTGATCCACTTCCTCCTAATTGACTAGTATGATTATGACTACTATTCTAACTTCCTTCACATTCTTTTCTAGTTAAGGTATGCATAACACTACTTGGAGAACTTACCTCTGTATGAATAGGTTCATGCGATATCGTAGGTTCGAAACAGTGTGTACTCTTAGTAGGATCCTCGACATGCACATTCTCTATGATTCTCGACGTGGGCTATGAAGGTTTCCATTCGTTTCATTCTATGCATAGTATGTCAATGTGCACTTGATCCAAACATCTTTGATCTCCATTGATCCTCCTTCTCCTATGACCTCTCGCTATATACTTCACTAAGATTCAATCGATTGGAGGCACCAATATAGACATGTCTCCTCTTTCACTGCCACTTTGAAACCTTCTACCATTGCATAAAAAATACCTTCAAACTCTATCATATTTCTCCCTCTGCAGACTATTCAACTTAAATTCCTTGGCATACCCTTTCTACAATCTTGTTTAACGATCTTTTGTAACTCCTTTATTCTTCACTTTCTCATACTTTTGCATCTTGGTCCTATTCCCTCATATTACTCCTTGGCCATTTCCAAACTCATATTGAGCACATGAGGGGTTTAGTTACTCATGGTGTCAGATTCCATCCTCAACACACCATTTTTGCTCAAAAATATCTTTACAAAGGTTGGAAATTCCCGAATAAACCATCTATGCTTACCTCCCAAAAAATTTTGTTTGGCAACAATGTATGAGATAATAGATTCAATGGAAATCTATGTAATGTATCTTGAAATCACCCTCTCAAAACAAAAGTCAACAACATGGGTAATTTTTTTGTCCACAAACTAGAGCCTTCAAATTCACTCAAGATTCCAAGTTCTAGGTTCAATTATTTTCCAATGTCTATTCTAGTTGTTAAACTTTTGAATCCATTTTCCAAGCAATTACAAAAACTCAACAAAGAAAATTTCATAGAGTTTGGTAAAATGCATTGCTACAACCATCTATTAATGCTAATCAGTTGATTCCCAATTTCACCAACAACAAACTTGTCTAGCTTAGTTTCAAAACACTTTTGAATTTCTTCCTTTGCATGGTTCCACATCCCCTTCAATCACAAACATCAGTCCTAAATATATAACTATTTGTTGGATCATTTTTAGTTTCTAACCCAAGTTATTTCACGTGATATGACCAATCGAAACCCGAATATGTACTGGCCCTTTCAGTAAATCATGCAGAACAAGCGATGTCTCACTTGAGGCACCTATTGGGGGTTGTGAGAACCATGTTTATGTATTTGTAAGGGGAATGGGAGTCTAATTATTGCTATCATTCTACCACACCTAAAATATAGTTTAAATACGAACCCCACTTATAGATACTTGAGGAAAATGATAAACATTATCAACATTGAGAATTTTAAAAGAAAGGAGTGCATCGATTAGTCTTGTTAAGGAAATTCATGCATTCAAACATTAATATCATAGATAAATGAAACTCATAATAAAATCCTCATGAAAACACAAGACAACTGAAATGAAAAACTCCAACCATAATTATCATTAACAAAAAGAGTGCCATATGTAGTACATATATCCTTACCATAATATTCCCTTCATCTCATTAGCCTAATTTCAACATTACAGAGTTACAATCATCATCCAAATACCCAACCAACCCTAATCTAATCAAATTGTAAGAAGTTATACATAATTACATGGGAAAAATACCATGGGAACTACCTAGATGAATCATTACCATGGGTGGATAGATTTCCATTGCTAAACTAGACCAAATCATAATCCTCGACATTGATACTTTCAAACTTAGCAACTCCCACCTAAGCACTCCTTCTCTTCCATATCATTTTTGACTGCATGATTATCCCTTCTATATTGGTGTTGCACACTCTACCATATCCACACAATGTTCCAGTGCAGTGTCTCTACTCCCTCTTCATGTGCTCACACCAAAAACTACTTTAGACTGTTATACTTCGATCCACCAAAAACTTGCCTCTAGTAATATATCATAATTTTTCTTTCATTAATATTTCCTTTACCTACATTACCATCTACAATCAAACTTCTTTCACTCAATAATTGGTCAATGGGCTTGTCATGCTTCTTTTGTTCCTAAAACTCCCACAACCTTCCTTTTTTTCTTCTTTCATCATTGATCTCTTTTGAAAACTATTTGCTCCTTTTATTCACTATTCACATCTAGTTAAGCCAATATTGGTTCATAATTTCTACTTTCTTGCAAGCTCATTCACTATTTCACTAGTTTTTATGCCCCCATGGTATTGATTCTTCTAACCCTTAAATATTTCCAACACCATCTCATCCATCCCTACTGCCTTATTACGGGGTGTTTATTTGTCCATGATCACTAGTTCAAAGGGAAGCATACCTTCTTCAATAATCAATATCTTGATCATGATTTCCTTTATTAATTTCCCACGTGATCCATATCAAACTCTTTCTTCACCTTCTAAATTTATTGATAAAATTCTATAATGAAATCCATTACAAACCCTTTTACCATAGTCTTCACTTATGAATAATTTCCTCAAGATATCTAATGATCTACTTGTTGAAGTGCAACAAAATTCTAGATGTTCCACTCTATCCTCTTCCTCTCCCTATGGGAATATTTCTCTACTTTTCTTTCACCATTTTAAAATACCTACTAGAAAATTGAATTAAGAGATTTCATATTGATCCATACTAGAATCACCATTTAAAACTATTTCTCTACACTTCTAAAACTTCCATCTATGAAACTTTTCTTCCTACATTATGAAACTTTTAAACCTTCTTTCAAACCAATATTTGATCTCCGATTTAAGAAATATTTGTCTCATCTTACAATGGTACCTCCCTTATATTATGACCATGGAAATAAAATAATTTGTGTGTTCTATTTGGAGGCCAAGGTCTACTTACGTGTCCAACAAGGGTTAAATGTAATACAGCATTGACATTTTCAATCCATGTGAGTGGAAGTTCTCACTCAAAAAAATGTTTTTAGTTAAAGGAAAGCAAGGTAATTTACAACATGAGTATCTAACTAATCATACATTACATTCATTTATAATGTTATCTATACTATTATTTTGAAACTCTTTACTACTCTGTATTCAGTCATGAGAAAATTCATAACATGACATAGACCTAATCTAATAGAAATTAAACAAATTTATCAACAAACCAATCATTCATGTAAAGTAGACAATACACAATTTTAAAAAATGAGGGGGCCTTCATTAATCCACCTCACATCCAAATCCAATACAAGATACCCACAATATAGTTACAATTGATTCATAATGGTAGTATAACAATAGGAGAAAATTATATCATGAGGTACTAGAATATTTCTCAACACTAGCGTAAGAACAACCAACCAAATAATTATTTGATTGATTCACTAACCATTACATGTAGCCCTAAAGGCACTACGTATACAATGGATAATGGTTATTCTTGGTCCTGTCAAAAATCTACTTAACCTTTTCAACTTCATAAATACAAACCATTACACATTTTAAGTACTAGCCAACTTAACTTGCAAAACAAGGATCTTTTCCATATTACATGAAAGTAATTGTAGGTCCACGTGGTGTAATTGCAGATATCCATGTGTCACACTATATTCCTTATTTTTTCTTTATGCACTTACCTAAAAATGGGGTGACCAACAAAACCTGTTCCTACTTGAACAACTATAGGAATAGACAATCAAATGATTGGAAACTTAAAGCTTGTAAACTACCATAGGGTTTCCAAAATCCTAGAGCTCAACTGTGAACCTCATAAATTCATCTTGGTTTCACTTTTATAACTCACTCATAGACATTAATATTCAGCAAGCCTAGGAAATAATACCTTTAACTTATCATCTTGAACAATGTTTAATTTTTCATATCATAAATTCGTAACTTATCAAAAAAATTGGATATCAAATCATATTTATAATTTGTTTTCTCATTTGAATGGTGATAACCCATTAATAGTTTATTACTACCTTCAAAATTAGGTGACAACACCAATAGATGAATGCCACTTGTGCATGCTACACAAATAATAATAATAACTCATATATTAGAACATTTATAGCAAAATCAACATATAATTGAAGACATTGGAAAATATCATTAGAAATACAACATTTTCTTGAACTTGGTCAAAAATTCAAATACGAAGACTCTATAGAAAACATTGTATACCATATCATGTTCAAATAGGAATGATTTTAAATATTAGTTCATGGTATTCCCAAGAATAAATAGCTAACTAAAATTTTTGATGTAGTGAATATTACCAAGAATCTAGGATGTGTGATAATGGATTTGGATAAAGTTAAGGAATTTTATTATATATTCATAGAAATATTTTATTTTTAGTTGAAAATTATATTGATAAATATTAACATGAATTATGCTACAGTTTTTTTTAATGAAAAAAAATAAAAATAAAATATATATAATATATATATATCCTAAATTTCCAATTTTTTTTAAATGTAGTTAAATTGGCATTTCATTTTCTTAAGAAAGCATTCATCTTGATAATATAAGTTTTTCCTCAATCATGATTGATACTTTTTGTCAAAAAATTAGTATGAAAATTAAACACATCTTAGCACTTGGATTTTATACCCAATACAACCTAATGCTATAAGTCAAGATTTTATACCACTCTATAACATGAAGATTTTATACCAGTCTATAACATGCTTGGATGCCTCTATTGGCCATTAAGGAAGCTAATTCAAAATCCCATCATTTAATAGTAAATTGTTATGCCAAATTCAACGATGGTTTTAGAAAAATAAAAATAATTCTATAAGAGCTCGTTAGAACATTTTTTTGTAAATGATTGCAATTTTATCAAACTTTTTGTTGAGGATTGATTACCACCAAATTATATATATTAACTATAGATTCCACACCAAAACCAAGTAATCTTGCTCAAGAATATAATATCACTTAGATGAACTTGGTTACTTCCATGAAAAATCTAATTTTCTCACTATCGAACACCATAGGCTCTCAACCATCCATAAATTAGTGATGGAGATCTCTTCCATTACCTTAGACAAAATAAGGAACATCTTCCTTTTTTTTACCTTAATTTTCCTCCATTTCTAGAGTATAGATCCCAAATTCATTCCCAATACCTATGATTGACAATGTTTGTTTGATCTGCTTATCCAATTTTGACATCCATGCAAACAAAAATAATATGAATTAATAGATGGATGAGGGAAATTCCTTATCATGGAAGGTTGGTGGTTTCTTTCTCCCTGTGGTTGAAACCTTTGATATTTATCTCCTTGTGTCTTGCACCTATAACCTACAAGCATACTACAAAAAGAACATAATCCTACAACCTATAGCAACATTAGCATTAGAAAAATAAAGATCATAAAAAGTATGAACATTTTCATAATATAAATAATAGACAAATGGGTGGAAAATATAGTTTATTTATTATAGCAAATGATTAAAATACTTGATCTTCTCTAAGTCATTATCTTCAGCGCTTCCTCTCACCAAGACTCATAGTCAATCTCATTGATAATATTGGCTTATCACAAGGTGGAAATGTGTTCCAACAACACTTATCCATGTTCACTTCTCTCTCTTTTCTTCATGGAGATCTTTTCTTTTGTATTTGTGTTAATAACGTGGTTATATGAATATAGGCATTTCTTGATTATGTTTGATTTGATCCTTTCATCCTTATCTTCAGATTTGATCACCTTTTGATCCTATCAAACTTATCCATGTGCATTAGAAACCCTAACAACATCAACTCTCTCCATAGAGCATATTAGAGAATTGAAACTCACTCCGCTAGAGTCCTAGGGGTGTTGAAGGAGTAAAACATGAATATTTCTAGGGCTTCGATGAAACATTTTATGCATTCTATCCTTTTTTCTATTTTTCTTTTCTTGTAGATTGAAGGAAGTGTCATTTTGAGGTATAACACCTTTTCTCTTCTTAATAGTCCCTAATTAATCTTTTCTCCTCATAATCATTGTCATGTGTGATCAAAGAGTCCAACTACTAGTTTCCTTCTATGAATAACTTGGAAGTGAACATAACAAGACCTAAATTAATTAATTATAAGACTTAAATTTTTGATATTTGCTTCAATTATTTTCAACATTCCAACCATAGCTTTTCCCTTTAAAACCCTCCCATTTCCTCTCATATCTTCAATAGAAAGTCCCCAATATCCATACGATATTATCAAACATAGGTTCATTGTATTATCTTATGTTTGTATGCATAAAAAATAATGGTTTGACATTAGTTCCTCCATTAACTAGACTAGGGAAAATCTAACGATGGAATAAAATAACTCCTCCTCCCTTACCCATGAATGGATGAATGCATAAAAAAGTAGAGACCTTTCTTTGCATGATGAGTCTATGGTATTCCCAAGGACATCACAATTGGTACTTGGTACACACACAAGTCAAAAATTGATGGGAAAGCTAGTCAAGAAGCATGGGTAAAAAATGGTATTTCTCACTAAAGGACAAAGATAATTTATTTGTCTATCCCTTTTGTTTCCCCCCTTTCTTGTTATCACAAGTCCATTGTTACTCTATTATGATAGCAACTTTTTGGTACATATTATATTAATATATTTCCTTTTATACATGTTTTTACAAAATCATAAACACATCATAAAAACATAACATCCACACCATAATCTTAATATATTACGAAAACTCGTGTATTCACTAGTTAAACTTCAACTCTGATTTGACATTGAATAATCAAATCACTATATAACAAGTATTGCCTACTCTACAAATAATTTTTTTTTATATACTAATTTGATATCTAACTTTTTCATAACCTTGCCAATTAGATTATTGCTATAATAAATTTCACATCATATATTTCTGATTCAATATACATAACTTTACTCAAATTATAAAATATTATTTAAAAAATAATCCACAATTTAACATATTGTAATTCAAAAATTGCATTGTAATTGCACTTTTGGACAACAAATTAATTCATCTATTTTTATCAATTTTTTAATTATTACTCACGATTGTAAGTTGGATGTAACTAATTATGTTTACAACTATTTGTTACATGTTCTTGAATTTAAGGAAACTATTTTTTAATCCAATGCCTCTTCGGAGCATTCATGCCATTTCTAACTTATGTAATAATTTTTGGATTACATAATGCTTTTAAAGCTTTATCTTAGTTTCGATCCTTTTATATTTTATTCCCGTGGTCCACAACTTCGCAGATTTCCCTATACACACATGCTTGGGGTTGGTTCCATTATTAGTCCCGGCTAGAGGATGACTTTGTAATTGGTAAGTCTTTTATTACTTTGTGAAAGAGTTTCTTAATTATTTATTTTTATTTTATGTATTAAATTTATTTATTTTTATTTTATTAATTATTATTATTATTATTTTAAAATTTCAGACCAAAAATTTTAGTTGGTTTATAATTATTATTATTTGATTTGATTTATTTATATTTACATATAGATATTTATTTATATATGTTAAGTTTAAAAATAATTCAAAATAAATTTTTGGTTAAATTCATTTTATTTACTATCATTGAGCTACTTCTACCTAATAAACACCATTTCTATATTGAATTTAAAGAATATCTTGTCTCGGCTTCTTAACCTCCTTGGAGCTCTAAATGTTTCATGTAGTGTGACTAATTGCATGTGCATTTCTAACACCTAATGCCATTATCTAACACCATACAATCTTACCTAACATGTATCTAACAACCTCTCTACTAAGTCCCCAACTTCCTAAATTAATAAGGCATGATCATCAATAGGTAAAGAAATAAAATGTGTCATTTCCTTGATACACCCATAGAGTCACATTTCTTTTCAACCTTCCCACCCCATGAAGAGGAAAAATTTCTTTTCAACCTTCCCACCCCATGAAGAGGAAAAATTGTAGCTAGTAGAAAAATAAAATATGAAAAAGGTTCAAGGTGCTCCTACTATTTTTGATGATTCCTTAGCTAATTGGCTTAAGATGAATTACCAACTTCCTAAGTTCGAACCCTAACCTCAATAATGAAGAGGATCATTTCAAATGCAATGAATGTCTACATTATAGATTGCACCATAGTGAGGAAGTGAAACTAAATTCTTACTTTATACTATATTAACATGGAAACCCTCAATGTATATGCAACATTTGTAGTCTTTTTATTGGCAATCCGCCATAACCTATTCATTAGCTTGTTCTAAATAGCAGGTAATTTGGAAATCACCCATGATTTCATTCTCCAAAGTTTTCATGATTATTGCACTTCCTTTGCATTAGCTTCCTTTTCTTTCTAAATTAGTTTCCTTCCTAATTCCTACAACAATCTAGATTTGGGCAGAAGCTCCAAATTAATTAAGTTGAACAACATGAAGTAAAGTATCATGTTAGATATCATACCCTAGAAAATAAGTTTATGAGGACTCAGATGTACGATCACATAACTTAAACTCTATATTGAGGTAAACTAAGGTTGACATAAATTATATAATGCTCAATCCCACACTCTCTATTTACTAGAAAAGGAGAAGGATAGGGTTGCATCTAACCATTAGGAGGACGATTCAAGCCCTTATCATGCCCCCTTCAAGGTTAGGTATTAATATGGTCAAACCTTGATTCACTTAGCACATTACTTTACCAACATATCCAATGTAATTAATATTTTCTTTTAAGTTTTGTTTTATATATTATATATATTTAAAAATTAAAAAATAATATATGTTTTTTTTATTATATATAATATAAAATATTATATAATAAGATTGAATAGGGTGTTTTTTTTTGATAATTATTAATTAAATAAAATTAATAAAATAATATTATTTACAAATTAATAATTAAGTTAATTTAGATTAGTTAAATAAGTTAATTAAATAATAATATTACAGAATTATAAATTATTATATTACAAAGTAAAATACATTTTGTACATTTTTTAGGTAATGTAGTGAAAATCACTAAAACTTTGAATAAGAATTATTTACAAATCGTAAGCCTAAACTCAACAAAATTAGAGTTGTTAGGAAGCTAGGGAGAAATTGCACTCGATTCAGCAATTTCAACAAAAAACTAAGAAAAATAAAAATCTCGTAAAATTAATCAAATCTAAGTGTTAAAGGATAGATATGATCAAAATTTACATAGAGGGTTCCGTTTATTATTATGAAAATAATAATGTAAAAATGGGGGGTTGTTGTTTTGCCACAATGCTTAGATAAACCTTCAAGAGTTCAAGGTATATTATCAGACGGGTTGCAACACTAAAGTTGGAGCCATTTATCCCACATGCAATAGGATAAAAAAATGTTTAAGTATTCAAATACTTCAACACCGTCACATTATTTTGACACATTATGCAATGTATGGGCTCTTGTGGGATCCTCTTCTTGTGCCTTGGGTTGGAATTTGATAAAAAAAATGCTTATAAAAGCGAGTGTTTGCCCAAAAAAAACCAAGTTTTTTAACAAAAATTATAAAAAATTGACATGTGATATCAATGGGCCCCATAAAAATGTTGTCCTCAAATATTTTAATTATGAAAAATGATCTACAATGGGATGAAAGTCTTCAAGCATCCTAAATAATGTGGCATACCTTGCCACACAAATTGAGAATAAGATAATACATTCAATAGAGAGGTTGAGGAATGCATTGGCTAGAACACCTCCATACAAAAGAATCATCCAGAGGCTTGGAGCCCACTATATTGGACTCAAGTTCAGTCCCCCATATTATTGGGCCTATAGGAAAATAAAAATCAGATAGAGGAAAACAGGGAGTGGACAGAAATTGAGGAGAATGCATGGTTTCATATTGAGGGGGCTACCACATCTAGAACAACTTGGCATATCAGATAAGCCATCATGGCAATGAATGAGGTGCAACAAGATGACTAGGTTGCTCAAAGGATAAGAAACATTTTCATTAGGGGTGTATGATGCGCCTCCCAAATAGGTATAATTTAAGGCCCATCTAACCATACTTAAGCATATTTAACCTTTCCTTTGGAATTTGATAATGTATTTTTCAAATTTAGTATGGTTTTAGGAAGGTTAAGAGATAATTGCTATATTTTGTGTTCCTAGCACATTAAACATGCAAGACATTGACAATATATTATGTAGATCACAAATGAGTCTAGCAAGAGAAGACTATAGGCTTGTTCCCTATTGAAGGTTAATCACAACACGATTGGCCCAAGCATATTTACTACCTATTGTGAAGACACTAGGGAACTAGATCCACATTTCTAGGGATTTTGGAGGGAAGTAGTCTTCCCTTAAAGGAGGTGGCCCCTCAAGACTTTTTACATAAATAAGGTGTTAGAATATGTTGTCATTGATGTTAAGCATTGATTTCAAAGGTATTGATGTAAAAGATGTTGGATGATTCCAATAGTAGTTTATTAGATATTGTTATTAGATTAACAAGCATGTCAAAGGTGTGGAAAATCTCATATGTTTCCAAGTAGATAGGTGAACATGTGTGCTTTAGGGAGAAAAGAATTTGGAACCATTTTTAGTTTAGAATATCATCTCAATCACACTTGGAAACTACTCATATGGATAATGCTCAAAAATAGATTTCCAATGGTATATAGAAGTATGAAAAAGACCTCTAAGAACAAAATTTATTAAAGGTTGAATTCAACAAACCAGAAAGCTCGAGTTATTGAGCTAAATTCGTGCTAAGGGGTTAGTTGGAGGTTAGTTTGGTAAAGTCCATAGTAGTTGGTGGTAGTGGTAAAAGTTGGCATAGCAGGTGGCTCACCACATCACCCCAAAAATTTTAGTATGCAATAGTGATTGGCACAAATTAGCGTAGTGGGGACCCCCTAGCCACATCACCCTAGAAGTATTTCCCTAGGAGTTCCAAATGGGGTGCAAGTCAAAAACCCTGAGATGATAGAGTAGCAGGGTGATGAGCCACCCTAAGGAAATGGTGGAATAAGAATTATTTGTGCATATCATCACATAGGAGACCCTAATTTACACATAATCCCCAACAGTCCATCCCTGGTAGGATTAGATGGAATTCAAAGTTTTATAGTTGAGGAGATGGCTATGGGGAGACAAAGATATGCTCGTTAGTTTCCACAAAAATTTCCCCTCTAGAATTTAATATTTTAATAAATAAATTAGAAAAAAACTAAGGCCCATGACCCCCTTGCTTCCATACACTTGAAAATATGGACCAACTGAAGGAAGATACTTGACACAATATTATTGGATGAAGGAGCCACAGGGGCTGGATGACGTCAACATGATGTTATAATGACATGGCACCAATAGGGATGTGACACATGGAATGCATATTTGGAATTTTTGAGTGACCAAATGGGCCGAATATAGGTGAAATGTGGCATCTGTTAGTGGGTGACACGTTACATAGGAGTAAAAGTGGCATACAAGTTAGCAGTTGCAGACACATCACCCCAAAGATCTTAGGCACAAAGCAGTGGGATGAATTGTTGACACATTGGTGGTGATAGGTAATCCCAATGGTTTTTATATTGGTTTGTGTGCGCAATGGATGGTCCCACATGGAAACATCACCCTGACTATTTAAGCTCAACGGGATTAAAAGGAGCTCAAGTTTTATCCCTTGGGTGACGAGGTGCTTGGATTAGTTATCAAGTACATGTGATAGAAGTGGACAACATGGACCAATACAATATTGCACAATGGAAGCATGGTGGACCCTAGTAGACATGTAATCTTGGAAGATTGACCCCAATGATATTCCCCACAGATTCAATGTTGTATTTCCTAGGAAATAAGGCTGAAGGCTAAAGCTGTTTCCCGATACTCATTTTTGTGTGTGATAAGTGATTAAGGGCACATAAGGATATTGCATGTAACTTAAGCCCTTGGGGATATAGCACTAAGGATACAATAGGAGGTTATATGAGAAGATTTTGTGTGTTGTAGTGTTAGGTATTCAGGATTAAACAAATCACCTTTGGGTATAAGTTCAAATTCTTGAACAAGTCAGCAACATTTTTGGTGTATTGTGCGATATTTGGCGTTTTGGCACCAAATCCATAATCACAGTAAAATTGGTGAATGTGACATGAATGGGTTGGAAGTTGTTTAATGACATGCATATACTTTGTGGTATATTTGGAATTTTTAGCCAAATCTGTAAGTTCGCTATATTTGGAAATACAACTAAAGTCACTACTAAATCCTATAAAATTGTATACTGATTTAAATTAGTAAAATAACTCAAATATTGAGATCGTGATAATAGAGTAGAGATTGAATACCATTATTACACATCAACAGGACATAATAGAAGTGGAAAAATAAGAATAAATAAAGATCAAACCTCAGTTAAGTGTAAGTTATGAGCTAAATATAGCTAAAGTTAAAAACTAAAAACATTAGCTCAATTCCTTTATAAGCATAATTGTATTAGCGAAGTTGATCATTAGAGATGCATTAGGGAGTGAATGCATCATATTTTAGGTGAATCTCAAAGGATATTAATTGGTGAATCATAGGTCAATTTTGAAGGCATTGAAATTTGTGTTTTAAAGGTTATATTGGTGATTTGAGGTGGTCGAGGCATGTAAGCAACAATGTGTTTTAAGAAAGAAAGAAAATAGTTTATATATGAGAGGAAGGAATTAAAGGTATAGAAGTAGCGGAAATTATGTTTGAAGCAATAAAGTCTTATTGATATAAATTTTAAAATAGTATGAAATATGGATCAACATGGCTAGCAGGTGCTAGCTTTCATTTCTCATGGGTTCTAGCTCCTTCTAGTAATGGATGGTAAATAATCAGGGGTGGGAGCTCCTTTCAATAGAAGCTGATAAATTAGGGATAATAGATCCTTTTAGTGGTAGATGATAAATTAGGGGTAGTAGCTTCTTTTAGTGGTTGTTGATAAATTGGGGAGTAGTAGCTTCCTTTATGGGGAAACCTAAGAAACCTGCAAGTACAGGCTTGTATGGTAGTGATGTAATAAAAATTTGTAGCTTGTCTTTAGAAAAGGAATAAAGAAGAAGATTGGTGTATTTATATGTTTCATATGTGTATGATAATGATTGTGTTTTTATGTGTTTCACGTGATTGATTTATAATGTTGCTTACACGAATGGTTTTCAAAAAACTTAAAATTTAATTTGGGCATAGTTGTATAATTTGGTCACATAATTGATTCACCCCCCTCTCAGTAGTTTCCTATTTTCTAGTAATTGTTATTAGAGCCAATTTCCTTCAGGATTATTCTAACAATTGAAATGAAGATTTTGGATCACGGAAAACCAGGATTGTATTACCCTTGATGGAGTTCCATATTTAAATGGGTCAAATTATATAACTTGGAAGGTAAGAATGAGAATCTATCTACAAGATATTGATTTGTATATATGGGTTATCTACAAAAATTGGATTAAATGAAAACCAATTTAATGAAAATGCCAAAGAGGAAATATTGAAAGGGTTTTCAAAGTCATATCTTGAAAAAATGATCTGGTGTGATTCTAAAAGGAGATATGGAATAAGATGTAGTCCATATATGTTGAAGACACTCAAGTTTCATGTGATATCAAGGAGACCTCTTTGAAGAATGGAGCACACGAAGATTGTGAATCTAAACAAGAAGAGGATTCCCTTGTATCAAGAGACTAAGCTACTGATCAATATTCAAAGAATATCAAGGAGATTCACTCTACAAGTAAGGTCCATTTCTATTGTTATTGTAGCACAATATGCCATTTATCTTCAAGCTACTCAATTGCAAGTTCTAATGTGTTGGGCTAGGAGTAACTCCAAATGAATTGATACTTTGGACTAAGATAGAACATGAATATGTACATGGAGAGGGAGACTATTGGGTTTCATCTCCTAATGTCTCTTCATCTTACAATTCCATTTATTTTTCTATTTAAAACATTTACATGGATTTACCTAATCGAAAGGATTAGTTTTCAACATCCCCCCCTTATCGTGAAGAATGTGGGTGAGTCCAAACATCATCCTGAATCTTTCAATTTTTTCCCTTCCAAGTGCTTTGGTGAAGATTTATGAAATCTTCTAATTTGTGGAACGATGTCATAGGTGGATTTTTTTGGCCTCAACATGATTTCGAAACATATAGTATTTTGTATTGATGTGATTGGTTCGACCATGGAACTTTGGGTTCTTGGTCAAATTTATTCCAGAAATGTTGTCAGTCAAAAGTGGAGTTGAATGCACATGTTTTGTCCTGCAAATCTTCCATAATATTCCCGAGCCACACAATTTCCTTTGTTGCTTCAACTACTGCAACATATTATGCCTCGATTGTGGAATATGCTAGAACTGATTGTTTATGTGACCTCCAAGCGATAGTTCTTGATCCAAGACTCATAACATAACCTAGAGTAGATACTCTAGTTTATTTATCTCCATCTAAATCTGAATCAAGGTATCCAATCAATCTGAAGTCATCCACCTATGTATACTTGAGTCCAAAGTCTTAAGTTCCTTTCAAGTACTTTAGAACTCTTTTAACAGTAGACAAGTGACCCTCACAATACTTTTGCATAAACCTAGAGAGGATTCTAACAACAAATAAAATGTCTGATATGGTAGTAGTCAGTTAGTTGAGACTTCCTACAAGTTGTCTATACTTCGTTACATCCTCAAATTCTTTTCCTTCAATGGATGTGAGATTTATGTTTTGTTCCATTGGAGTAGTCAAAAGATTGAAATCATCCATGCCAAACTTGTTCAACATATCTCCAATGTACTTATTCTATAATAGGATTACAAAATTCATATGTTTGGTTACTTCAATACCAATATAGTAGTGAACATAGCCCAAATATGTCATTTCAAAACATTTCCTCAGTTCCTTCTTTATGGATGCAACATAGTTCTCATTATCCCCTATCATCATAATATCATCTACATACACCACAAAATATACAACTATTTTTCCAAGTTTCTTGACAAACATAGTTGTATCATCAAGATTATAATGTTTGAAATTTAGTTTCAGAAGATGCTCAGTTAAATTCTCGTACCAGGCTCATGGTGCTTGCTTGAGGCCATACAAGGATTTTACAAGCTTGTATACTTTATGTTCCTGAACCTTCACAATAAATCCTTCTGGTTGGGACATAAAAACATTCTCTTTCATATCTCCATTCAAGAAATAAATTTTTACATCCATTTGATGGACTTTCAAACTGTTTTGAGCTACCAAGGCAAAGAGTGTCTAGATGTTAGTCCATTTTGTTGTGGGGGGGGGGGGGGAAGTCTCCTCATAGTCAACCCCTTCCTTATGTGAAAAAACCTTTTTCCACAAGCCTATATTTTTTCTTGTCAAGTGAGCCATATACTTTATACTTGTTCTTGAATACCCACTTGAAACCTATTGGTTTGGTTCCTAATGGAGGATCAAAAACCTTCCAAGTGTCATTCTTTAACAAACCATCATATTCTTTCTGCATCGCTTCTTTCCATTAATACTGAGAAGCGACTTCTCTAAAGGAAGTTGGTTTGACATCTGTAGACAAATGTAGTTCACAATCATAAGAAACATCCATATCAACAGGTGAATTAGAATCGTCTACATCACCTCCATTCTATCTGGTTGAGTTTCTTATTCCTAACTTTCCAACCTCATCAAGATGAACACTTTCAAGTGTCTTTGTCAACCATTTTGGAGGACCTTTCTGAGATGGCCCAGGCTGCTCAATTGACTAAGATGGGGCTGATTCAACATTTAGTCTCCCAATTTTGTCAATCACATCACTCAAAGTGTCATCAGTGGCTGGAGCTTCATGCAGGGGAGAGAGTGCTTCATAAGAAGATTCCGCATATTGATATAGTATAGGGATCCCCCTTCAAGATGTGGAATATCATTACCAAACTCTCAAAAATCCTTTGCATGTCTGAATCTATCTAAGAGAGCAAGTTGCCACTCAACATCCTAGTCAGTCTTAGAAGATTCAAGAAAGATCACATCTCTAGATAATATAAAATTATTATTCACTTCATCATAGAGACAATATGCTTTGGAGGTATTTGAGTACCCAAAGAAGATACATTTGTGACTCCTTGCACTGAGTTTCTTTCTTTGTTCCTTGGGTATCAAGGCATAGATGGTGGAACCAAAACCTTGAGATGACTCACTGAAGGAATGTGGCCATACCACACTTCATAGGGATTCTTTTTTTGATAAAATTAGATGGAAACATAATATTTATATACACAAAACATACAATTTCATCAGCCCAAAACATCAACTTCACTTTCTTGAAAAACATCATGGAATGTACCATGTTTAATATTGTCGTGTTAATTCTTTTAGCTACTCCATTCTATTGGGGATTATAAGGCATAGTTTCTTGATGTTTGATCCCATATTGGCGAATATATTTTTCAAATTAATTTGATGTATATTATTTTCCATTATCAGTACAAAAGGATCCAATATGATATTTTGAACCATTTTAAATCCATGCATAAAAGTTCTTGAATGTTTCAAAAGCTTCAGAGTTTATTCTTTAATAAATAAACCCAACATGTTTTGATGTAGTCATCAATAAATGTCATCATATATTTATTACCATTTGTAGAAGGAACAAGCATTTGGCCACATAAATAATAATGAATGAGTTCAAGTTTTCTATGTGCTCTGGAATGAGAATCATGAAAAGTCTGTTTGTTGTTCTTTCCTAAAATACAAAGATCAAATTTCTTAAGTTTCTTAGGAATTGTACAAAAACTAGTAACACCATTTTTCTTCAACAAATGGAGGTTGTCATAGTTCAGGTGTCCAAATATAGCATGACATAAAATACTTGATGGAAATTTACCTTCATCATAGTGAGAATTGTATGAAAAGTTTTGTGCACGAGGAGAGGTTCCTTGTAGCTTCATAAGTGTTTCCTCTTCTATCCTAGTCATGACAAGTGAGTAACTTGATTCTTTTCTGGCCTCAACCTTCCCATCAAATATGTGAATGGAGTATCCTAACTTGTGGATTTGGACCAAAGGCAAAAAAATTATCCTCAACTCCAAGAGGTATAGAACATAATGTAGAAGAAAGTATGGAAGCCCATGTAGTTGAGTCTGATGCTGCCAAGCCCTGATGGCTTGCATTTTGACTTGTTTGCAAAGTATACTTCTCCATCAACATTGTTATTGAATTCTTCAAAGAAATATCTTTTGAAATTCATGTGGAAATTTTCTCCTAAATCAAGAAACCAATCATATTTCCATGAAACAAGTGAAGCATTGAATACGTCTTCAATTACTCCAATGTTGCAATGTGCTACAACATAATGAGTGGACTTAGGTGATTTACCTTTTCCTTTGTTAAGTGTTTTACCTATTCCTTCATTTCTTTCTTGTTCGTTTCTATCCAAAGGAAAATTACATGTGGAAGCATCATGTCCATCTCTATTGCATCAAATGCAATGAAGATCATACCTTTCTCCTTGGAAATGTTTTCCCCCATTACCTCTAATATTATTCCTTCCTCTTCAGCCACCTCTTCCTCTAGGATAAACTTGTGCATGATTCTTCTCTTTTTGTGCAAGGCACATAACTTCTTCTGTAGTCTTAGGAGTTTTCTTCTTCTCAAAATCCTTCTCTCTCTTTGAAAATGTCTTCTCAAGGAAGTCAAAGGTAATCTCCTTAAGGTTTACACTTTATTTCAATGACTCAAGATAATGTGAATAGGTGGGATATAATGCCTTAACATAAGCTATGAGAGGAATATCTATTTCAACACCAGTGGATTTTATGTCATGCATAATGGATCTTAATTTTGAAGTTAAGGAAAAAGGGTCATAATTTTTCAATTCAAGATTGAACAATGTGATAATCAATTGAACAACTTCAAGTTCAAAGTGTGAGTCTGTTGTAGCGGCTACAACCACCCTCCAAAATTTTGCCTTCAATTCGATTTGGGGCCTCCCTCCATGAAATCATAGTTATTTTCCTGCACTGATCAGGTACTTGTGTTTATTTGTTTTCATCTATCATTCAATATATTGTGTTCACTCACTTGTCCCTTCGGTCAACTACAAGCACATCCAATACTTGGTTCACATCCGTTCGATCAGTTGTCTAGAAAAATTGCACAAACTTGGAAGATAGTCTCTCTTCCCCTTAGGAATTGTATAGAGTAGCTAAGAAGCTACCCTGCAATTGCGTAATGTAGGACAAACAACCTTGCTATGGAAATTGCGCATAACAGGCTAGCCAACACTACTCTCTAGAAATGTGTAGCTCCATCCAGATGGCACTACTCTCCAGAATTACAGAGAGCAAGCCCGGCTAGCTACATTGCCCTCGATAAATGCACAGAATGGCTAGCTGCATTTCTCTCCAGAAATGCGCAGAGAAACCCAGTACAACTGCACTGTTCTCCAGAAATGCATAGAATTGGCCACCTACATTACTCTCCATAAATGCGCAGAGCATCCCAGCATCACTGCTCTAGAAAATTGTGTAGATTTGGACAACCATCCAGGGCCACTCAGCCCAGAAACATTGCAGAAGTTTTCCCTCAGTTATTGTTCGTTGCATGTGTCATTAGGTTACTCAGTTCCCTCCAGAACTATGCAATCCTTCCTTGCATGTCAGGAAGCATTTCCCAAAAAAGATAAAAGAAAAAAGTGAAAAATCATCCCTATGTTTCAGGGATCTATTTTTAGGATCAGGAGTTACATGCAAATTCGGTTTTAGAAACTCCCTGCCAAGTGTCGCTTTTTCCTAGATTTGTGGCATGCACATCATAAACCCTAATTTTGCCAAATCTATTTAAACAAAACCTCAAAACTCATTCTTCACATTTGATCTTGGAGCTCTCACATTCCTGAGGCATCTAAGAACCTTCAACACAATCAACATAACTTTTCCAGGTAAGTTTTTCTTTTCATACCTTTTGCCACTTTTTCTGTTGCTTTTTAGTTTTCGGCTTGTATGAGTGTTGTTTTCTTGGTTTTATTGAATGACCATTGGTGTTTCAACGTGTTTTAGCTTGTAGAAGTGTTGTTTCAAGTTTTTCATTTCCTTTCCTTAGTATCACATGCATAACATTCAGGGAAAATTTTAAGGATGAAAAATTGTCTTGAAGTTTAAAAACATTGGAGAATCTCACTAGTCCCTAGTATGCAAACTATAAAATGTTTATTGATGTATTTGTAAAATTTTTCAAATTTATAATGATTTTAAATATACTCTCTATATAATGTTGGTGATTTTTAAGCTAAAATAGTTTTATATTGTAAAATTTGGGAAAATCACTTTTATAAAAGATGGAAATTGATGATTTTTTTTTTTGGAAAAATCATGGAAAATTAGCCCACTTGCGAATATTAGCCCCCAAAATTTCCATGATAACATTGTTTCTGCATCCATAGTTGTCGTTGATGTGACTCACTTCATGAACTTCTTGGTTTTGTTGTCTAATTAATTTCTGCACTTGCTTGAATTACATGCATGTCTATTCCCTCAGATCTAAACTAGCTTTGCACACACACTTAATCCTTCACATTTTGAGGTTTTCATTGGGCAGATCCATGCCATCTTGGCCCAGATATTTTCTCTCCTAGCATGCTATGTGCATTCCTGGTGGTCAAGGCTCTTCCTTTCCTCAAAGAATTGTGCATAGGTTACCCACACTAGCTCCGAGATGTGCTCTGCCCAATCCTTGCAGGTAGTACCCAGTCCTTCTCAGTGAAACTGCACAATGCGCAGTTCTAGCTAGCAACCCATCCTGACTGTTCTGTGCATTGTGCAATTTCAACCAACAATGAGCCTCACTGGACTGCATATTGCACAGATCTAGTAAACAATGAGCCTCACTGGTAGCTGAGACTGTGTAATGCGCAGTTCCAGCTGACAACCTCCCAGCTTCCAGAACCCATTGTTGGGCAAGTCTTGCCCAACAGTCACTAGTTTACTGCTCGAATGTTTCTTGAGTTGCTTGATGTTTTTAGCTAACATTGTGTTGTCATGAGTGTCTTCTCTGTCTCCAGGTACCACAAGTTTTTGATTAGCTTCTCAGCAGTACATGTATCATGTCCTCCAAGAGAGATGGATCAAAAGACATGGTTGAAAGTAGTATTGGAGATGTGGTTGAGTAGGGGTCTATGAGCTTACTCGTGTACACAGACACACACTTGTTCATTGACAAAGACATCAAGATCACATGGAAACACATCAAAACTATTCTCAAGAAGATATGAGGAGAATATGGAGGACTGATAGGTCTATGTCAATATTCATAAGTCATGATTGTACAAGGTTACATCTAGGTTTATTGTGTTCCCATAAGCAGATGTGGTCCACTAGATTATCTCACACACTGATCCTGAGACAATGACATTGAGCAGTGCCAGCGGAGCTAAGCTTGCTTCCTTCAGGATGAAATATTATAAACAGATGTATCATTTCCATTGCCAGTGAGTAGGATGGATGCACCATTGTACACTCCCAACAATAGCAAAAATACAAGAGAAATTTTGAAGCATTGGGTAAGGGAGCTAGCAAATTTTAGGATGACACCCAACCAGATATATAGGATGGAGACACTCAGGAATGCTTACCAATTCATGGTCATCTTCATATGTCGCTTGTATGTCCAAGGGAGTACAAAGAACTTCCTGTAGAGTTCGGTTGTTATGTTGGATCAGCTGGCAAGTGAAGGCAAACCTTTCAACTGGTCTTACATGTTGGCTCTCCAGCTGAAAGTGCATGTATCCAAATCTTGGAGTTAGCCCAAGGATTAACAAGCAATATTCTTCGTGTCTGCCTACCTAATCGATGCAATCTATGCCTGTCAATATTTTCCTGGCATGGGTTCGGCATGGACACCTTCAGAGAGTGATGTGAATGTATATTACAAGTTTCTCTCAGAGTACAGCGACTGATGATTCATGGCTAGAATATCTGACAATTTAACTACCCCTTTGTACATAATGATCTTTGAACAAGATCCACCTTGCATGTCCCAGGCAACAATTGAGGTGTTGCTGCACATTGCAGATTGGTATGCCTCACGCAATGGCACCTTCATTAGGATATGTAATGCGAAGAAATCTCTACATGTGTTGCCGAGGTTTTCCATGGACGAGCTCATCATGTAAGAGGTTGCATACCACATCTTGAGAGGGTTATCATCTGGATTGCACAAGAAGAAGAAGGCACCATGGCCTATTCTTCCTTTGTGAATTGGGTTATATGTTATCGAGAGTTTGAAATAAGCGGATGCCAAGGTAAAAGACTTCAAGAAGTTTAAGTTCAACACCAAGAGTTTCAATATGTATGATCTAGATGGTTTATGCAAGGACCACTGTGCGAGAGTGTACTATTCTTGGATCCATGGGGTGTGTCATTGGCTAGAGGAATACCCATGGAGATATTGTTATAACTCCTCTAGGCTCAATGAACCGGTCAACATGGTAGTAGAGTGGCTAGCATCACTCAAGGCAGTAGCACCATAGGGAGCAGAAAGGAAACAACAATAGTAGCAATCAACAAACCTGTACATGAAAAAGGCAAGAAGAAGATTTCCGAAAACACAGAGATGGAACAAAGATACAAGTTTAAGGAAGACCCACTTATGGAGAAGGTAGCTTTGAAGATAGATGCAAAGAGGTGACAATGAAACAGGAGGATAGCACAAAGAAAAAGGGAGAAGAAAAGACTAGAAGATGTAGAGAGGAAGTTGCAAGAAGTACAACAGAAGCTCAAAGAAGAACAATAGTTGCACAAAAGAGAGAAGGAAGTGTAGCATGAACAAGAATAGCAATAGGAACAAGAGGAAGTGCAAGGTGCAAAAACAACACAAACTACCCCGATACAAGTTGAATACTCTAAACCATTAGCAAATGAGGAACATGGTGAGCAGCTGCAGGAACATTAACGTGCTTCGTAGGATGAAGCGATAATAGAACATATGGAAATGGATATGAAACAACTGGAATAGAATCAGGACATCGACCTCATCCCAAAAGAAACTGAGGTCACCCCACAGGCTTTACTAGTGTTTATGGGAAAACTAGTGTCTTCTCGATCGACTAGCCCTCTAGGTTTGGAAGCTACCCTAGAAATAGCAGTTTAAAGTAATTCAACGATTTCTTCTATGCACAATAGATAAGAGAAAGATGAGAGGACCAACTTGGAACTTCCGCTTAATAGTTTGCTCAATCTTTCTCCCCCTTGATAAAGCTTGCAACTCCTCTTCGTACTTATCCCGCTTGAAGAGTACCTATAGAAACACAGTAGAAAAGAACCATCAAAGCATCTTGATCTATTGTAACATAAAAACTACAGAATCAGATATATAATGAACATACATTAGCATTCACAAATGATAACATTCACAATTGCACAATCATATGGAAGAAACTTGAAGAACTTTATTAAATAGAAGGGAGAATTACAACCCAGTTGTCTGATCTAGCATCATCCTCCCAGCATCAATCCCTCTTCACCTCATGCAATAGTAAGATCACACCAACAATACAATGCTATTTTCCTCAAATACAAACTATCAACACTTCCTTGCAATTCACAATAAACCAGCATCTATATCTCTTAGATGAGGGATCCATTTATAGATGTGTGCAATGGTGTGAGTCATCTCTGGGGTTTTGATTAGTGTCATTCCACTTGTTACAATTGGTTCCACTTGGAGATTTCTTGGATCTCTTACTCATCCCTAGGTGAATTCACAGAGGCGAGTGTCATAAGAGAAGTTTCTAGAAGATTCCATGAGCATCCACTTAGCAAACTGTCTCAGAAATTTTTCCATCCTCTCCCATCACACACTACAGAAGGCCTAATCAGTATGAATCACACCTAAGTAGTGTACCACTCAGTATGCATCACACCTGGCCATTGTAGCAGTTAGTATGGTTCAGTTTGGGCCATTTCTGGATGGTTTTTCAGGTGGAACTTTCAGGAAATGATGTAATTAGATGACCATGTTCCTTTAGCGTATGAAACAAATAATTTAGGGTTTTATGAGCCCTATTTTATCGACATATAATATTGGGGTTGAAGTGCCCAAATATATTTATAACAGTTGCCCCCTAAAGCATGAAGTCGTAAATATTGATTCTGGGTGAAATACTTTATAATGAGGATCCGAGGTTTCGAATTGAAAGGTGACTTGTATAAGATACAATACAATACATCATCATAATATAATTTTCATGATGTAGCTGAGGTGGGCATTCCCATGCTCAGATTTATAAATTCATTTCATGTACATAGAATAGATAGTCTTCTGTATATGCAGACTGGTGATTCTTCAGATGTAGAGTCATCATCCTTGGTTCGGATGACCATCTGTGCATCTTCTTTGTACATTTGATGTCTTTATATCCCTAAATATATCGCAGCCCGGATGGATGAAACTAGATCCGGGGTCTTCAAACTCATTCAATATTCGCCTGATGTACAAGTCAATCCATGTGAAGAGATGTTCTAAAGTCAAACATGGAACGACATCACTTGATTACCAGCCAATAATGTGAGCTATTAACAGGAGCGAGAGGAATCACCGATAATGATAATGACCCTCAAGGTACTACAAAACAATTCATGTGGTTTGAATTTATGATTTGATGTTGAACACCACACAAAATATTTCAATCGAAGGTCATTGATGTCAACCTGTCACTGGAAGTGAGAAACTTGCCATTGAGGCATGCAAGCTTCAAAGCACTAAAAGGGGTGTTTCTAAGTCAACTTCTTGGATAAAGAGCTGATGTCAACAAGAAGTGACTCATCATAGGAGGGCCTTGATGTATCCCATATCTACAACACGAAATGAAGCAAGTGATTTATGGAGGTGAAAACGATCTGACGACACAAGGTTTAGGAATGGCGGTCATGAAAAGATGAAGGTTGGAGGTATTGCAGTGGATGAGGCATTAACTGGATTGTGGTTTCTCAATTGAATGACTTCTCTTGAACATGTCTGTGACACTGCGATGGATTGGTAGTGTTAACCCCAAAAGATGGATGGTTTGGAAGACCAATGGTTAGATGACCAGTGAACGAAATAACCCAACCCGACTCAATAATTGTGATGGAGTGAAAGTGTCATGTTCAAGAGCGACCTGCTACCAAATGTTTCTCCAAGTTTCTTTCCTTTTTCCCCAAGCATTTCTAACCAGTACCTCTTTATTTTTGTCAAGCTTGCGGATGATAACATATGCCTTTTCTATAATTTTCCCTTCGGGCAAACCCGTCACTATGTTTTAACGAGTCTAGTGACAATGAAACTTGGTCTCGTATAGAATGGACAAGTTTGTCACTATTGTTTTAACGAGTTTAATGACAAGGATAACTTGGTCCTTTTTATGTTTAGAGAGTTGAAAAGGGACGAAAAGAAGACTCCAAAAGTTCTTTTTCATAGAATAATCCCTTAAGTCCAAAAAAGGATAAAATAATACAAAAGGGATGACTTTACTGATCACTTTAACGAGCCAAAAAAGACAAGCGCTCGCACTTTTTCATAGGATAATACCTTGGCTTCGAAAAAGTATAAAATTATACAGGAGGGATGACATTTCCAGGCACTTTAACGAGCTGGAAAGGCCAATTTCTCGACAATCTTTTCATATTTAACGAATCTAAAAAGGGTTTAAAGGAGACTCGATTTTGAGGAACGAGTGGTGTCTAGGGTAGAAATTGGTTCCGAGTAAGCTTGGAACTTCTCAAAACATGGTGATTTCTGTAAAGAGGCTAGCTAACAAGACTACTCGTCACAGTTGTTCCTCAAAAAAGGGTAAACAACCAAGTGGAAGCGTATGATTGGCCAAAAGAATGGAGGTGATGGGAGGTACACAACCAAGGCTCAAAACGCTGATAGAACAACAATCACAAAGGTTAATTACTCTAGGTGGGTTCATTTTTTAATGAGATTGAACCATGGGGGAACTATGCTCAGTGGTGGGTTTATTTTTTAACGAGCTTAAACCATGGGGGAACTATACTCGGTGTCAGTTTCATTTTTACACAAGCTTGAAATGAAAAAGTTATGCTTGAATCAGTGATCAAAGATGTTCAATTCATTTTTTAGCACATTAGATTCATTCATCTGTCGTTCAACCTGCTCAATCACTCCATCAAATTGATTAGAAATACACATATATGTACGGAAAATTAATTAACACTAACATTTTCCTTGAAGTACATGAATAGTAACCATAAAAAGTAGTTTTAACTTTCACTTTCATCATTTCATTTCAAATTTGGGATTGTTGAGCTCTAGAGTGGCTTTCCCCCTCAAATTTCACCAGTTTATTTCAGGAGATCCAGTGAACTGTCTTCCGTGCCATTGGGACCAGGTAGGTGCTAACCATGAGCTCTTCATTTTCATTCCACCTTTTCTTGATTCTGAGCAAGTTTTTCCACATTTCTGGGCCCCTGGGGTTAGAATATTTCGTTCCCCAATCATTGCAACTAGTCTGCATCGAAAGGTGTGATGCATACTGAGTTGTATAATGGCCAGTCAGTATGCATCTCACCTTGCTCAAAGGCAAGGTGTGATGGGTGCAGAAAGGCATCCTTACACAGTGATTTTTCATCAAATTTTTGCTTGTTTTTTCTCAAACTTGGATCCTAACTCATCTTTTGTTTGCATTTCAGATATTTATTGGATCAAGATGGTCATCACATGGCGTGAGCGAGAACATGAAGAGGAGGACATGATTTCTTTGCCTGACCAGGGTACAGTTGATGCATTGAGGAACTGTGGCTTGTTGAAATTATTCTGCATATCTAGCATGAGGCAACATATTACTTTGTTGCAGTATTTTCTCGATGCTTGGGATCTAATCGACCAGGTCTTCTAGATCAGAGGTAAGTCTATTCCATTGACAGTCGAGGACATTTACTTTCTAACGAGATTGTCGAGGCGTGGTGCCCCTCTTTCACTATCAGGATTCACTCATGGAGGTGAATCCGTGAAAGATTACATTCGTCAGTTCTGCAGGGATGGTTCTCAGCCTTATAGAGATGGCAAGATCAATATCCGAGATGTCACTAATCGGCCCTTGAGGACCATTTTATTTACCTTTTCTAGATTGGTTGGTAGTGCGGCCTTACATTTGGCGAACAGATCTTACATGCAGTATGCTCTAGAATGCATGGAACCGAAAGTGTTCAACTGGTGTGAGGTGATACTTCCTATCATAAAAGAACAACTCTCCAAAGTAAAGAATGGGAGGACCAAGAAATTTGGCTACGGATCCATATTGACTGCTTTTGCTTTGGAGGGGATTCCACTGATGTAGCCTCATAACATTTCACTGGGATTTCCAACGCCAATGATTCAGGTGGATCTTGGTGGCTACCTGCCAAGTCCACATGGACCCCCACCATTGTTTCTTTCAGCATTTTCAGTTTCCTTAATTGTAGCACAACTTACTATTTTTAGTAGTTTTTCGGGTCCTGAACATCCGGAGTCATTTTGAGGCCCTAAACGTCGTTTTTTGGGAAATATGGGGGCAACATGGGTCCATGGACCTATGTTTCCCTTCCCAAAGTGGTAGTGCTCGGATAGATCTTTCCAATGAGCTATTGTACGCGTCAAATGGAGATCGTATGCCAAAGTTACGACCCGAGGAAGTTGATGTACCAATTTACCCAAACGGGGCCCACAGTTTGGTGTTTCATCTTCTAGGGTTAGATTTTCGAATGTTAAGGGTTTTCCATTGTTTCTCAAAATAAATAGGCCTTCGAGCCTCGTTGTAACACAGTTCAGAGGCATGTAGCCACCACATCTCTTCTCAGAGATAAGCTACCATTGCCCTAGCTGGTTTATTTCCATTACTGCTTGTAAGCATATTTCACTATTTTACATTAATGAAATGAAGTATTATTTCCGCTGCATATCTGTGTTTAGGGTTATCTTTGTAATTTGTTGTGTTCCTATTTATGTCCAGATCAATGGTATCAGAGCGGTCTGCTTTTTCTCTATTTTTCTTTGCATGTCCCCAACGAGGTCAGGATATAAGGAGTTAGGGCTTGAACTGGTCGAACCTTTGCAAGACCAGCCTCGCAAATCTCTATTGCCTCCCATGGTAGATGAGTAGAAAGATGAGGGGGTAGGAGATCTTATCAAAATCTTGCTCGAAGAAGCCCTCGAGTGACAATGGAACGCAATGATGGACAACTTTGCCCAGATCCTTCAACGACTACTCAGAAGCGACACATCGAATTCCAGAAGCTACTCTGGAAATGCCACACCCTTTAAGGTACAAGTTAATTTTGAAATCCCATATTCGAGGGTTAGATAGACATAGATGTCATAGATAAATGGTTAAATCTGGTAGAGGGTTATTTTTCTGTGCATGAATTTTCGATTCGGGAAAATATTGTTTTCGCTCTTCTCAAAGCAGCCCCCCACGTCAAGGACTGGTGGGAAACCTACTGCGAGCAGAAGGATGAAAGTACCGGCTCACTATTTTTAGCTGCACCCACTTGGAATTCATTCCGATATGCCATCAAGGAGCAGTACTACCCTGTCAGAAGCTATGAGGATGAATAAATAAAGTGGACCATGCTGCGGCAGGGAAGGGACCAAGACGTGTGGGAGTTCACCAATCTTTTCCATACCCTCCGCACAAAGTTGGGTATCAAGGATTTGGAGCAGCATTTGGTACTCAAATATCGCGGCTGCCTGCACAAGTACATCGAGGAAGAAATAGAATTCTTGAACATC
Source organism: Pinus taeda (assembly GCA_000404065.3). Classification (NCBI taxonomy): domain Eukaryota; kingdom Viridiplantae; phylum Streptophyta; class Pinopsida; order Pinales; family Pinaceae; genus Pinus; species Pinus taeda. Next base: position 180,788 of record APFE030716811.1, on the reverse strand, counting down.
TCCTCACTCGGCACAACATATCGATATGTCGTCAAGGGCGAGCAGAAGTTTAAACAAAAGAAGCGAGACTTTGGGTCTGTGAATCCAAAGCAAAGGAAAGGTGCCCCTAAACCATAAGACAAAGGACAAAGCTAAGGCGAGGTAGCCCAAGAAAACCCACCAAAGTTGCAAGCAAAGAACAGCCTGCGAAGCTAAAAAATGACACGGGAAAATGGTGTGAGTTCCATAAGAGCTCCACTCACAACACAAGTGAGTGTCGGGCCAAGCAGTCACTGGTGGCTGAGCTAAAGGTTTCAGAATCAGATGCATGTTCCGACCCTGAGTCAGAACCCGACAAGGGGAATGACAAAGGGAAGCAGATCATTGGTGCAGATCCCAATGCCATTATTTCTACTACCAAGATCCAGAAAAATGAACTCGAAGATCCAGAGGAGGAGGAGCGTTTCTTCCACTCCCAAATGTGGTTAAAGGGCTCCCCGCTACAGTTCATTGTCGATAGCGGGAGCCAAAAGAACCTCATTTCAGCAGAGGTCATGAAGCGGTTGGGCTTACCGACCACAACACATCCACAACCGTACACCATCGGCTGGCTTCACCAAGGACGGGATCTTCGCGTGAGCCAACAGTGTCACCTTCCATACAACATCAAGCCCTTCACGGATGAGATATTGTGTGACATTGCTCCCCTTGATGCTTGTGATGTATTATTAGGACAACCATACTTGTGGAAGCGACATGCTATGTATGAATCAAGGCCTCGTGCTGTTATTATTACATTGGGAAATAAGTTGTACATGATGCCAGAGGTAGAACCACCTACCACCATCTCTTTGATTACTGCAAAACAATGTAGTAAGCTCATTTCCAAAACCTGAAAATTTGTTTTCCTGATGATACGTCCTCAAGGAAAGAAGAAGACGGTGGCCACGACCTCCAGACAGGGCCCCTCCACCTGAAAATTTCAAATGGACAAGGTCGTGGAGGAGTACAATGACATATTCACCTCCCCCGCAGAGGTTCCTCTGCACTGTCAGGTCAAGCACTCCATTGATTTGACCCCAAGTGCGTCGCTACCCAATAAACCAATTTATCGGTGCTCCGTTCTAGAGAACGATGAAATCAAGAGGCAGATTCAGGAGCTCCTGTAAAAAGGTCACATCTGTCCAAGTTCATCACCTTGTGGGAGCCTGATTGTGTTGTTACAGAAGAAGGATGGGACTTGGAGACTCTGTATTGACTCTCGGGCGTTGAACAAGATCACTGTCTGTAATAGTTACCCGATCCCACAGATTGATGACCTCTTGGATGAACTAAAGGGGGCAAAATATTTCAGCAAGATCGATATGAAGTCATGATATCACCAAGTACCAATTGAACCCTCTGATGTGTGAAAGACTGCCTTCAAAGCCAAGGAGGGCCTTTTCGAATGGTTGATTATGCCTTTCGGATTAACGAATGCTCCTGCAACCTTCATGAGGCTAATGGATGACATCTTGCAGCCATTCACCAACTCATTTGTAGTGGTATACTTGGATGACATTTTTATCTTTAGCCAGAGTTGGGAAGAGCACCTCCACCACATCCGACAGGTTCTCCAAACACTGCGGCAACACAAGCTATGTGCCAATTTGGAGAAAGGCACTTTCGGCATGACACAGGTTTAGTATCTGGGATACATTATTGATGAACAAGGGGTGCATGTGGATCCAGCCAAGATCCAAGTCATTCGGGATTGGCCATCTCCAATCACTCTGACATAGCTCCATAGCATTCTAGGTCTTGCCAACTTCTACCGTAGGTTCGTGTTGGGGTTTTCTCATATCACTTGGCCCTTGAGTCAAGTCACCAAGGGAGGAGCGAAAGGAAAATTATTTTGGTCTGAATCTCAACAGAAGGCATTCATAGAGTTGAAAGATTGCCTCTTCATGGCACCAATGCTCGCATTACGAGATTTACGACAACCATTTGAGGTCGAGACAGATGCCACTGACTATGCTATTGGGGTAGTCCTTACTCAACATGGGCATCCAGTGGCATATCACAGTGAAACACTTTCAGACACAATCTGGAAGTATCCCACTTATGATAAAGAGATGTATTCCATTGTGCAGGCCTGCTGACAATGGAGAATTACATTTTGGGGAAGGAAACGGTCATCCACACAGACCACCAACCCTTGCAGTTCATACAGACCCAAGGGAAATTGCAGAGTGATCGCCATCAGAAGTAGTCTACATACATGCAACAGTTCCACTTGAATATCAAGTATAAGAAGGGCAGCATCAATAATGTTGTATATTGCCTCAGTCGACCATCGATCATGGCATTGACCACCATGCTCAACTCTTGTGGGCACGAGACTTCTGATTGGCCACTTCTCTACGAAAGCAACCCAGAATTCGGGCACACATACCAGACACTCTTGGAGGGTTGGCATGTTCTAGATTTTCACCTCCAAGATGCCCTGTTATGCCACCTAGGTCACTTTTGTGTTCCTTCAAGCAAGCGTGCCAAGATGATTTTGGAAGCACACTACAGTTAGGCTGCTGGGCATTTCGGGGTCGAGAAAACAGTGGCAGTACTACAAAAGTATTTATATTGGCTGAATCTTCAATAGGATGTTGGAAAGTACATCAGATCATGTACTGCCTGTGCCATTGCCAAGCCAACCATCAAGAAGCAAGACCTCTATTCCCCGTTCCCTACCCTTAGTCAACCTTGGGAATCCATCTCCATGGATTACATGTTAGGCCTTCCTTCCACTAAGCATGGAAATGACTGTGTTTTTGTGGTCGTCGACAGGTTCTCGAAGATGGCCATTATGGTGGCCTGCAAGAAGAATATCACAGTAGAAGCCACTGCTAAACTCTTCTTTGAACGAGTGTGGGTGCGCTTTGGGATCCCACAATGTATCACCTCAGATTGGGATAGTTAGTTCCTCAGTACATTTTGGTCCAGTCTCTGGTCAATGCTGGACACCAAACTCACTAAGTCCATAGCCTTCCATCCTCAAACTGATGGCCAGACAGAGGTTGTCAATAGAATGATTGTGCACATTCTGTGCATTTACAACTCAAAGCATCCACACACATGGGATGAGAGCCTCCACTATGTTTAGCACAACTACAACTGAGCTCTTCATAGCTCGACTAGCCACAACCCTTTTCAGGTGGGCTTGGGATTCCAGCCACTATGCCCCATTGATGTGGCCATGCCACTTGCAGCTACTCACATAGATTCATCTCATGTCGAGTTCGAAACAGACAAGGCAACCAACTTCATTGAGCACATCCAACATATTCACCAGCAGGTCCATGACATTTAAGAGAAATCAAATGCCAAGTACAAGTAGCGACATGATCAACATCAGGTGCCACACAGGTTTCAGGTGGGTGACAAAGTGTGGTTGCATTTGCAAAAGGAACGCCTTACTAGAGCCTATCGAAAACTGAGACCACTTCAATATGGTCCTTACACCATTATTAAGGTTGTGGGGGACAATGCATTTGAGCTCAACATTCCCCCATTCCTTGACCTACACCCAGTGTTCAATGCGGATCGCCTTCGGCCATACTTTCCACCATTGTTAGACACATCTGACATTATAGAACAAATCACACCCATAGAATTAAATCCATATTGCATGGAACAAGTTGAAACTGATCGAATCATGGACACATAGATCAAGAACACTCGCCAACAGAATATCCAACTGTATCGAGTTGTCAAAGCAGGCCAACTCCTTCACCAGGGCATGTGGCTCACCAGGGACCAAGTTCAGCAAAAGTTTCCTCACCTTATGGAGGAACTCAACGCAATGGGGCCCATTGCTTCCTAAAAGGGGAGGATTGATCCAGGTGGATCGTGGTGGCCACCTGCCAAGTCCACCTAGAACCCCACCATTGTTTCTCTCAGCATTTTCAGTTTCCTTAATTGTAGCACAACTTACTATTTTTAGTAGTTTTTTCGGGTCCTGAACATCCGGAGCCATTTTGAGTCCCTAAACGATGTTTTTTGGGAAATCTAGGGGCAACATGGGTCCATGGACCGATGTTTCCCTTCCCAAAGTGGTAGTGCTCGGATAGATCTTTCTAATGAGCTATTGTACGTGTCAAATGGAGATCGTATGCCAAAGTTACGACCCCAGGAAGTTGATGTACCAATTTACCCAAACGGGGCCCACAGTTTGGTGTTTCATCTTCTAGGGTTAGTTTTTCGAATGTTAAGGGTTTTCAATTGTTTCTCAACAATAAATAGGCCTTCGAGCCTCGTTGTAACATAGTTCAGAGGCATGTAGCCACCACATCTCTTCTCAGATATAAGCTACCATCGCCCTAGCTGGTTTATTTCCATTACTGTTTGTAAGCATATTTCAGTATTTTACATTAATGAAATGAAGTATTATTTCCATTGCATATCTATGTTTAGGGTTATCTCTGTAATTTGTTTCGTTCCTATTTAAGTCTGAATCAACCGAGGGAACCACAGATGTAGAGATGGGTTGATCTTATGGCCAGACATGCCAGCCAGTCACAGATTTCCTTCTCTGATGCCTTTTTCGAGTGGTTCCACCGCCACAAGATGGTATTTGTAGAGTATCCATACGTCAGGATGGATTTCTGAGGCAACCCTGATTTGGCCTTACCAGCTAGCAAGTATTGGAGTGCTATAGGTAAAATGATTCTACCACACCTTTGTTTATCAGTTTTATAATGTTTTTGTGTTTTCTAATGTTACCAAGACTAATCAAAATTATATGTGTGTGCAGATATTGGACCAGTGCGACCAGTGGTATGCCCACGGGTGGAAGATGATGCTCCAATAGGAGAGGCTATAGGGAGGGCCATCCTTCGGGATCTGGACATATCGGAGACCATGACAGTGTTGCAGGATCAAATCGAGGGCCTCACTCTCAGTATTCAGGATGTTAGGACCAATGAGTTACCTTTGAGGTTACATCGCCATACTACTGGCGTACCGAGTCACTGGACTAGACTCCTGTGCATGATAGCACAGACGGTGACATGTTATCACCAACATCATTAGTCTAGGATGATTTTCTGCATTCATTTTTGAGTTTCTTGGTCAAACGACCGATTTTGTCTTGGACACAAAACATTTTGTAAAAACTATAAACAATTATCTATTTGTGATTTTTGGAGTTTTATTTTGGTTAAGTTATGCAATCCTGATGCAAATGTTGATGTGAAATTCTTTCTTTACAAATGCTGCAAATGTCTATTTAACACAAAGTTTGCTAATGAATCAGTCAATGTGTTTAAGTTTCTGGAAATGTGTTGATATTGAATGGAATCAAAATATCTTTCAAAAATCCTGACCCTTAGGAACATGTGATAAATAGCTAGGTTCCGAATGGAATAAATGCCAGTTAGTTGTAGAATGACGAGTTGCGAATCTAGCTTGACAATGAGTCGGCATATGCCATGTGAAATGGCATGAGAGAGAAGTTCAATCAATTCGCTATACTCAACGATGTTGTTCATCGATCGACCAATACATATCCCCCTGAAACTCACTAACTCGCTGCTTGGAGCGAAAATGGCTCAAGTTGCAGAAGATAGGTTCTGCGTACTACGACTAGCTCCGTTGGCATACCCAAAAAATGGTTCCAAAAAGTCTGACATCTGCAACAAATGTGAAGTGGATTACCTAACCAAAATGACAACTCTAAAAAAAAACAAAAATGCAACAAAAGCATATATACAATGAGTTTACTATACTTAATCAAGCATAGTAATGTTTAAGATACAACCTGTTTCAGGGCTGCGAAAGTGGAATCCCATCATAATCGACCAACTCGTAGGCTCCTTTTGTCAATACTCATTTAACAATGTAGGCGTCCATCCATAATGGTTTGAATTTACCTGCTCCTAATTTGTTAGAGTCCTGATCATAAAGCAAGGCCAGGTCACCTTATGAGAAGACATGAGGCTTGACATTTTTGTCATATTATGCCTTGATGCGTTTCTTATGTGCTTTGTTAGCCAACCCATCATCATGACGGGTTTAATCCAAATGGATTAGTTCTAAGAAACGTGCCTCTTCTTCAGAAGTTTCGGGAAGTAGATCAATTGCAAGCTTGAGGGATGAGATTTTGCATATTTGGAGGGAAAAGAAGAAAAACTATTTTTTTAATTGTATTCTTGACTTATATCCTTATATGTTTACTCAAATTTCAAGTGTAGTCACTCATTGGATGCAGAATTAAATTCTACATCCAACGAGTACCCTTTATGCACACTCTTGAGAAGACCCACATTAATAAAAATTGAAATACATTAAAAAAGCATTTTGAATACGTTTTTTAATGTATCTTCAATTTTTATCAATGTGGGTCTTCTCAAAAGTATGCATAATGGGTACTCCTTGGATGTGGAATTTAATTATGCATCCAACAAGTGTCTAAGCTTGAAATTTGAGTAAATATATAAGGAGATAAGCCAAAAATACAATTCAAATAAGTCGTTTTCTTTTTTTCCCTCCAAAATTCATAACTCTTATTTTATTATTTTACTCTTATTTTATTATTTTTCCTTAGGAGGCCACTTTTAGATTGAAATTTCCTCTAATGACCTTGCTAGAGAACCAAACTAAAGACAAAAATAAACAAAATAAACTTCCATTTGAAAAAAACAGATCCAAATTCAAACTCCATTATTGGGATTTTCAAGTCAAATGGAGATCCAAATTTTATTTTTCCAAATAGACTCCATTTATGGTCTAGTGTACTATTTAAAAGGGTTGGAGGAATGGAGGATACAAAGGAAACTTTTGGAGAAAACATATTGTTGGAATGACTTTTGTTAGAAAATTATATATTACAGAGCAATGGAACACAAAATATTGCAGAAATATAAATACAGAAAATGTATAAAACAAGAGAGACACAGATATACGTGGTTCACCCAGTTTGGGCTACGTCCACAAAGAAACAACTAGTCCTTCCTTTTATATTATCAAGCAAACTTAAGAGATACAACCTACAGAATATTTGCTATAACACCCTCTTCGCTCTCAATCTCCTCTCTCTTTCTCACTTAGAATATAGATCTATGTAGACGCAATAAAATTCCCTCATATATAGTGAGGGGTTTCCTTCTAGGGAAAAATACCCTAAATTAAAGATAACTTATACAATCATATCTCTGCCTAATGAACGACCCAGATTGACTAGAAATTACTATACTTTTACAAGGCAATTTTACATATATTCTTATCTTCGGGGGCGCTGCCCCCAAAACCCCCCGCCAAGGGGGGGCTCCCTAAAGGTCGTAGCCACCCCCCGTGGACCCCCCTGTAGTGAATATTTTATGAGGGGCGTTGCCACCCCATTTAGAACTGGGGTCCAATGTGGTGATACCTTTGAATACAGAAGATAATCAGGCTCCACACCCAACAATCTCCCACTTGGAGACTGATTATAGCAACTCCACCGCTACTTCATTTGTTGGACAATGACTCCTCTTTGGACCTAGCTATTTTTCATCGTCTTCATCATACTTGAAGACCAATTGAAACTGAGCATATTCTCAGTTTCTCCCTGGCTACAATTTTTGTTAGAATATCTGCAAGATTCTGGCTAGTGTGTATCTTTTCTAGCTTCAACTCTCCATCTTCCAACACTAATCGTATGAAATGGTACTTGAGTTGTATGTGTTTAGTCCTAGAATAAAATGCTGAGTTCTTTGCAAGATGAATGGCACTTTGGATATCATTGTATAACGTACCCATATCATGCTCCTTACCCAATTCAGCCATAAAGCTTTATAACCAAATCATTTCTTTGTTAGCCTTTGCAGCAGCAACATACTCTGCTTCTGTTTTTGAAAGTGAAACAACACTTTGGATTTTTGAAACCCAACTGACAGTTGTTCCACCTACAGTAAATGCATATCCTATAGTGATCCTCCTATTATCTTTGTCACCTGCCATATCTGCGTCAACATATCCCTGTAGAGAAATGTTTGAACCACCAAAGCATAATGCTTTATTTATGGTACCTTTCAAATATCTGAGAATCTATTTCATTGCCATCCAATGTTCCTTTCTTGGATTGTTCATGTACCTACTTACAACTCCCACTGCATGTACAATATCAGGCCTTATGTAGACTATTACATACACTAAGCTTCCAACTGCTGATGCATATGGAACTTTAGACATATAATCCATGTCTTCTTGGGTCTTTGGGCACATTTCCTTATTAAGTTTAAAATGGCTAGCAAAAGGTGTACTAACTGGTTTTGCATTAAGGAGTCCATCTCTTCTTCCATGGCTAGCTCCCACTTCTTCCTGCTTTCAACTTGCATTGCTTCTTCATAACATTCGGGTTCACCAGAATCAGTCAACAATAAATAATATAATGAAGGAGAGTATTGTTAAGGGGGCCTACTTATCCTGGTAGATCTTCTAACACCACTTTCAGGTGTTTGGGGTGCCTGTTGCTATTGTGGTGGTTGTTGTTGTTGTGATTGTTGATTATTTTTATTTTTAGGCACCTTTACTTTTTAGTGATTTCATCAAGAACTGCGTATTCCTTGTTTTCTTTTTCCTGTTTCTTTTCCTGCAACTGATTCTTATACAAGACCTTTTCATTGAATATTACATCTCTGCTCCTAATGATTTTGTGATTTTCATAATCATATAAGCGATAACCAAAATCATTAACACCATATCCAATAAAGGTACATTTCTTTGACTTTGTTTCAAGCTTTGTTCTATTTTCTTTATCAATATGGACAAAGGCCTCACAACCAAAAGGCTTTAAAATAGAGTAGTTTACCTTTTTACCTGTCCATGCTTCCTCTGAAACACCACCATCCAAGGAACTTGAAGGCCCTCTGTTTATTAGATAAACAACAGTATCTACAACATCTGCCCAAA
>APFE030716811.1:109998-164567 GCA_000404065.3 Pinus taeda | reverse complement strand
TGTCTAACTCAGAGGGTGCGTACTACTGTAAAACAAAGAAAAACTAAGTTCTAATCTAACCCTAAGCTAAGCCACCCAAAAACACAGTCAAGCAACCAAAAAGCAAAAGAAATAAGACTCTTTTCAGATCAAAGCAATGATTAAAGGAAAAATCAATCCCATCAATGGATTCCCCAGCGAAGTCGCCAATTTGTCATGCGGAAAGAGTTATGTTTGCGGACAAACCTAACCTCCCTAGGAGTCTAAGACTCTCTAGTGACAAACAAACCAAACAAGAGCAATCCTTCTCTAAACACACATTATTCTATGAGAATTCAAATGTTTTCCGATCTTACCTTAGGTCCAACGCTTGTTGTAGCAGTCCAGCCTTGCTGATCCAGATGAGCTCCTCCTTCACTTTAAGACCTGCATACACTAACAAAGCAAACGATTACATAAAACCTGAATATTCATCATAAAACAAAGCATATTCATCACATAGACCAAGGAGTACATGAAATAATTCATTAACAACAAATCATTGAGAAGAATGGACTTATTGTATTAAGGAAACAAAAAAGGAACCATTACAACCTGAGCCTTGGTGTTGTGCAAGCTCCTCCCAGGGTCCAACAAGAGATTTCCTCTACTTTGACAAGCTCACCCACTCCCAATATGGCAACAAGGAAGGATAGTGATCCCTCCTCACAAGTCAACAATGGAAGTCCTAATTCCAGCAGCATTTACCCTTTAGAATGTTCAGCTTTCAACCTCCCCTCCTCTGGCCCAATGCCTGTATTTATAGTATTCTAGAGGAAATTATTCAGTTCCAACATCAATGGGATACTCCCTCTTTTGGATGGGGTAGCTCCTCTCTTGATGGGATAAGTTCCTCTATCATAGGGATGCATGAACCATCTGGAGGCGCTCAATACACGTAAAACACTCTTCTAGAAAGCTCTAGAAGTGACCACAAGTAACTTTTTTAAGATGAAACTCGCGCCTTTTGACCTTTACAGGAGTACGCACCCATCCCTTGACTTACAGAGCGTACAAGTATGCAAGTACAATGAGCTTGGGATGCGTACACGCAGGCAAGGTAGAGAGAACCTGGGTACCCAGAGATAAACATGATTTTTAATGACTTTCTCTCTTTTTTGAAGTTTGACATGGAGAGGCAGAGGTTTGAGGCTTGACAAGGAGGACAATATGACTATTGATGGAGCCATATTAACTGCAGATAGCCATGGTGACAAATTTCAGTGTAACAACCACCATCCAAGGAACTTGAATGCCCTCTATTTATTAGATAAACAACAGTATCTACAACATCTACCCAAAATTGTAAAGGAAATCCTGCATGCAATCTCTTGCACCTTGCACGCTCCATGATTGTTTTGTTCATCCTTTCTAACACACCATTGCCTTGTGGTGTTCTTGGAACTGTCTTATCTCTGTGAATTCCATGCTCTAAATAGTACCTATCAAACACATTGCTGCAATATTCACCTCCAGTGTTTGATCTGAGACACTTCAATTTCTCTCCTGTCTCAATCTCAACCAAAGCTTTCCATTTCTTGAAAGTATCAATACATCATATTTATTCTCAATACAACAAATCCAATTTTTTCTAGTTGCATCATCAATAAAAGTAACATAATAACGAGAGCCACCGAGAGATGATACTTGAGTAGGTCCCCATACATCTGTATGCACAAGCTCTAATTTTTTTCTCTTCTTTTCTTTCCCAACTTTGAGAAATCTAACTCTTTTCTATTTTCCATAAATGCAATTCTCATAGAAGTCCAAATCAACATTCTTCAAACCCAACAACAAATTCCTTGAGTGAAGAATCTTCATCCCCTTCTCACTCATGTGTTCGAGTATATGATGCCATAATGATGCATCTGGTCCTTTCGAAATTAAAGAAATAATAGAGTTAGAAATACCATTGCATAAATACAATGTACCAACCTTTTCACCTTTTTCTATTACCAGGGCTCCTTTGATGACCTTCCAAGCTTTATCTGTGAAAGTTGTCACACAACCTTCAACGCCTAACTACCCTATTGAAATCGGATTTTTCTTTAGATCTGGAACATGCCTTACCTCCTTTAGTAGCCATTGGTTTCCATTCTCCTGTTTTACAAGAACCTTACCCATTCCAACAATTTTACAGGGTTTATCATCACCCAAATGAACTTGTCCAAAATCTCCTTGAACATAGTCATGAAAGTATTTCTTATCAGGTGTGGCATGGAATGAGGTCCCTGAATCTACCACCCAGGAATCAATAATATTTTCGAAAGAAAGAATCAAAGCATCTTGTAACACCTCACCTGTCACATTTGCTTCATGATTGTTTTCTTGTCGTGCATCTCCTTCTTTTCCCTTCCAAGATCTATAGTCTTTCTTTAGGTGTCCTTTCTTTCCGCATTCCCAGCACACTATCCCCAATCTGGACTTGGATCTGCCTTTCCTTGATTTACTGTGATATCTTGAGATCTTTCCCCTTTCCAATTTTTCCCCTAGAATCTACACTTAAAGCATTACCCGATGTCTCATCGGAGCTTTTCCATCACATTTCCTCGCTAAGGATAGCACCGACAACATCATCAAACTTTAAAGTACTAGATCCAGAAATAGAGTTACTAATGGCCATTACTAAACCATTCCAACTTTCTGGAAATGAGCACAAGAATAACATAACTTTAACTTCATCATCAAATTTTACCCCTACATAACATAACTGACTTGTAATAGTATTAAAATAATTTAAATGGTCTACAACAGATCCACCTTCCGATATCTTCATATTAAATAACCGATTCATAAGAAGTACCATGTTTGAGGTCGAGGGTTTTTCATATAGTTTCTCTAATGCCTTAATCAAACTCTCCATCATTGTTTCCTTCGAAATGTTGAAGGCGACCGACGCTGTGAGGCACAACCGTATTGTTTTGAGTGCCTTTCTATCGAGAAGGTTCCATTCTTCATCTGTCATACCTGTCGGCATCTTTGTTTTTCCACCAAATGGTAGGTACAGATCTTTCTAATACAGATAATCTTCCATCTACATCTTCCACAGTGAGAAGTTTTGGCCGTTAAATTTATCGACCCTAAAGTTACCATCTTTCACCATTGCTCCCACTCGAATGAGGAACCCTTCTTTCCTGTGAGTTTATCAGCCAAATAGACCTTTGGCTCTGATACCAGTTATTAGAAAATTATATATTACAGAGCAATGGAACACATAAAATATTGCAGAAATATAAACACAGAAAATGCATAAAACAAGAGAGACACAGATATACATGGTTCACCCAATTTGGGCTACGTCCACGGAGAAACAACTAGTCCTTTCTTTTATATTATCCAACAAACTGAAGAGATACAGCTTACAGCAGATCCGCTGTAACACCCTCTCACTCTCAATCTCCTCTCTCTTTCTCATTTAAAATGCAGATCTACATAGACGCAATAAAATTCCCTCATATATAGTGAGGGGTTGCCTTCTAGGGGAAAAAACCCTAAATTAAACATAACTTCTATCATTAGATCTCTGCCTCATGAACAACGTAGATTGACTAGAAATTACTATACTTTTACAAGGCAATTTTACATCTATTCTTAGCTGCGGGGGCACTGCCCTTGAAACCCCCCGCCAAGGGGGGGCTCCCAAAAGGTCACAGCCACCCCCCCTGCAGCGAATATTTTACGGGTGGCATTGTCGCCCCATTTCGAACTGGGGTCTAATGTGGTGATACCTTTGAATACATAAGATAATCAGGCTCCACACCCAACAAATTTTGGATTTCAGAGGATAGACAAAAAAATCAAAGATTTTATAGGTGGAGAGATTGAGCCATTTGCATAAGGGAAATTGTGTTATCAAAATTTTCTTCCTAATAGAGTAATTGTATACTTGTATATTTGCAATAATTTTTATTAAGTTCTATGAACTATTTCTATAATTAGATCATTCATCTTACAATTTCATGTTCAATTATTTTTTTCTACATGTTATCAAATGGAATAATAAACTATTTTGTTATCCCAACTGATAAAGGTTAGGCATAGAGAAGACATAGATTATTTCATTCTATTTTTTGCATAATAACTTAGGACCAAATTTATGAGTTATAAGAGCTTCAATGAAAGTCTCTTTTCTAGGAGCAATCTTTCCCTCAGTGGCAACTGAGCCCATATACTAGTAGGAATCACCACACAAAATAGATAAAAGCCTAATTAGGGCCTTGATTGGGTGATGATCCCTTGGATTTAGGTTGAAAACTATTCCAACACCTTTCCATCTTGCCAACATTTTGGTAGGACATTTCTTCATGTTAGCATAGTGTTGTCTTAGGGGGTCCTGACCCAGTTCAGAGTTAGTTGCACCAATCAATAAAACCCTACACTACTGGCCCTTTTGGAAACAACCAGCATAGTGCAAGTTGCAGTCTGACCCGAAGCAGTATGGGGGGATGCTAGAACCAAGTTTCTGCATCCAGAGATCAATGTGATGTATTTTAGCGCCCTAGATTTGCCTTCACATAGATCTATAAGCCCTTAGGGCTCAGTACTGCAACTCTGTTAAAATAGCCTTCAAAATTTTGTGAAGGTATACAATTGGTCTTTATGGACCCTTAACGTCTATTCATCCATTTATGCACACCAGAAAATAAACCTAGATTAGTGTTCCCATAGATCTAATTAAGGTATTCATTAAACATAACATAATTCAACACAGTCCTCGTAGAATTACACAGACATGCTTGCGTACATCATTTAACAATTATTCAATAGAATCACTCATCATTATATCAATATTTCATACACACAATATTCCTTTACATCTTATACTGAAAGTGGAAATAAATAGCGATAAACAAATATACACAGAATTTATTCAATAATCTTCTTTATTGATCTTTAGTCGGGTTTACAGAATTGACACTACCATGTGCACTAAGCTACTGGAGTCTGCACACTTAGCTGTGGACTCTACCTAGGGCTCTATGGACTCAACTGCAGAGCCTTTCTCTCCTATCTAACCCACTTCTCTACACTAAGACTTCCAAGAATTCATTCATTATCCATCATGACCTTCGATCTCTGCCTTAGACTCTCTAAGAAATACTTACTTATAGCTTTTTACATATAATCCCATGGTCCACGCACCATGAATGGATCTGAAACCGACTCAACTTTGACATAAACAAAAGGCTAAAACCCCTTTCGCTCCTAACCATCTACACACTCCGCATCCAAAAATCGCGGAGACTTTACATCATTTACAAAAATTGGGTTTTCTTAACACCAAAACTGACCTAGGGGACCCCATCCCAATAGGCTCCCAATACAAAGATCGTGACTCACCCTCAAGTCACTTGGTTGGCGTTGCGATCTTGCTACGAAAATCCCCTAGCTCCACCTGAACTACAACTACTTCGGTAGTCCTCTTAGTGGTTGCCTTCTTGACCTCTTCGACTAACTTCTCTATAGTTAGTCCTTCTGTGGCTAACCTCATTGTCTGTTGTGTCTGCTGCAAGCCCTTCATCTTATCTTGGATGGTTGTTGAGATCTAATATGCTTCTTCCAACAATGGCTCCATCCTGACCTTAAGAAAGGCCTCCTTCTTTTGTGTTTCTTCTACCTACGCGAGGAGTTGCTTCCCATCCTATAGGCTAGGCACTGCACTGGTGGAATGGAGCATGTTGTTGCCTTGACCTTGTCATACTACCACTATAGATCCTTGATCTTAGTATTCAGTGTCTATAGGTTTGGATCCTCCTATAGATTTGTTACCAATTCCATGGTCTGCTCGAATATTGTTGTGAAGTCTGCAACTATGGCATCCAGAGCAGCTAGTCCTTCCTTAATCACGGCTCCATGCTATTTTGGACCTCTGGTGGATTTGATCGATTTATCCTTAATTTAAGCTCGGTGACCTTCATGTTGAGTTCAAATTGAACTCGACCAACCTATGCCTTTGCTTCACGCACACCAGCGGCTAAGTTCCTGATCTTTTCTTCTAGTTGTGCATCTTTAGGAATATGAAGCTCATGTACTGTTCTGCATGCCTTCACGATTGCTGACTCCATTCATGAGTTGTGCGCCCGGAGCACCTCCTTTTCCTGCAAAACTAACATCTTCTCAATGAACAACTGCTGATTATTAACCTTGATTTTGCTGACAGCACTGAATGCTCGTTGTTCCCTAATGTGAAGCTCTTCCACGACCCCCTATAATAGTGCATGCAATGACTCCAATTTCAGGCCCATCTTCAGGCAACTTTCATGCCCATCTTTGGGACTCTATCTAGGAAGGCATGATGTTCCTCGGTATCAGTGCGTACTGAGCCTGCAAGTAAGGGGAAGACTCACACATCCTGCGATGACCACATAATTATCTCTGCACCTGTACTTTGACCTCGCGCCACTCACTTTCTCGATATTTTCTTGGATCTGCAACTCTCGAAGCTTCTTTTGGACTCCTCCCAATGTTTTTATGTACTATTGTTCCAACTACTGCAATAATTATGTGGCAACGTCCATGACGTTACCACTGATCTCATCCAGATCGCTTTTTGTGAGCACTAGGGGATAAACCCGTGCTTTCTGGGCCTTCTTCTTTTTCCTTGATCTGGCTTGTTGTTCCAATTCTCACCTTTTCAGAATGAAGGGGGTGCACTACCCTTCCTTGTCTCCACTACCTTGCCCTATAATTTCTTTGGTTTCAGTGTCTAACGAAGGTGACTTGTCACTTGTCTGGGTTTCGCGCTACTCCTGCTCTATCTTTTCCTTGGTAGTGTGTTCCTACTCAACATGAGCCTTCTCTGTAGCATCCTTATATTTTGCATGGCCAATCTCTACACAACTTGTTTAGATTCCTCCTTCCTCTTCTTCGTGGCATCACTCTCAGCACCCGTGCTCGACCCAAAAACTAGATCTGAAGGAGCGTGCTAGTCTGTTGGCCATCTTTCTACTACCTCCTGCACATCGGCCTTTGTTACCAAATAGGGCAAGTCATGCCACCTCTGTGTTGGATCCTTTTATGCTTGGATGTATACTCGGTGGAAGTCAACCTTGAACATGGCATAGGCTGACAACTACGTGTACAAGGTTTGGGAAACCTTTGATGTTGGTTAATTTCCATGTGAAAACTCGTTTCCATTAGGACCCAAAATATCTTTGTCTCTGTGAAACGCACAAGGCCCTTCGTAGCCCATAGGGAGATAAACTGCACTGCCTCCAACAATTCTTCTTCCAATGGAGGAAACTGGTTGTCCTTCGGTAGTTCCCATGCAACAAACACAATGGAGAGCAACAACCAACTGTAATGAAATGGCTTGCTTTCATCCTGGGCCTCGTGGAAATTTTTGAGGAACTCTTGGCATAGGTATCTAGACCAATTGAATAGTACACCCTTCATGCACTGAGCAGCCATGGACAGTAAAAGCACTGGAACTTCATCCGTGCGGCACTTCCTCATTACCTTCCTGGCCAATATCTACACATACAATTGAACTACGGGGTCTGAGATATACAAAATGGAATACCAACATGACTTTTTCACAAGTTCAAACTCTTTCTTCATTTGCTCAGCAAGCTTATTCTCCCCCATATTTCCACCAAACTCGTTGGTCAGGTTCAAACCTTCATGCAACAGGTGTGTAATCCTATGAATAAGCATGTTAGTGATGGGTATAGGCCCTCCTAGCCATAAACAATCATTGTGTACTAGAGTGAGCAGCTGGTGCATGCAAGTTGTTTTAATTGGGGTGTGGTGGTAATGTGGAACCCAAAGCAAGTTGAGCAACCAGGCTTGATCAACACTGCAAACCCATTCCTCCCTTTCCAGCATTGTCACACTTGTGTCTTCATAATACACTCATTTCATGAAGTTATCTGTCGCTAAGTGTGGGAACTTAGTGCGATCCGCTAGGTCCTAGTCCTCCATCTTCAATAATGGGACGCAAGTCTTGGACCTTCAAAAGGAACCTACTCAGGTAGTAAGGGTGTGGAGATGGTGAATTTGTTTGAGTCTGGGTCTTTAGTAATCTTTTCCTTTCCCTTCCATGGAGGGATATACTGAGGGAGCTTCATGATGGGCTCCGCTCCTTTGGTGTCAATTTCTTATGTTCCTTGGCCTTCTTGTATCTCTAGGTCTAAAACGTTCTCTTTTCCTTTTGTTGGTTGCTTGTCATTCTTATGTGTTGGTGTCGTGGTATGCTTCCTTGGGGAAGCACGTACCTACACTAACTTCTTCTACTTTTCCTGTGCTACAAGTTTCTTTTCTTTTGCCATGGATTTTTCTAGTCTTGGCAACCTTGGTGCCATGGGCACCATAGGTCTAGCTTCAACACTGGAGATTTCAAGTCATGGGGCATCAGATACAACGAATTCCGAACTCACAACTTCAGTGGGGTTGGTCGTAGTCATCCTCTCCATAAAGAGCTCACGGGCTTCAAGAGACATGTCTGTGTGGGCAAATGATTCCTCTCAAAATGCTCAGCTCATCGACATACTGCATATTTCAGAAAAAACTCTAAGGGTACAAAATGTTCTTTGTTGGACCGGCATGTGTAATTTATAGGGGTGTTTGAATTCAAATTCGGCCATTCCCCCCAAAGTTTGACAATTAATTCTTTGTTGGCTACAAATCTTCAAATATTTTTACCTTTCACGTTGCCAGCTCGCTCCACTTAACCATCTTCTGGCTGTCAAGTCATGAAAAGTGACAGCAACAGTCACTTTCTTGTTGTGTTGTGCAGCACATCCCTTTGTGGTGCAGCTTCCTGCGCACAACTTCATTTGTTGCAACTTCACCATTTTCTGTGTAGCTCGCCTTTTGCATAGTCCTCCAAACCTAGCAGTGTAGTTTAGAGTCCCGCACTCCCTTGCAACTTCCTGGATCACTAAGATTGTCTTACCACCATGTAGTCATTTTGTAGGATCCCCTGTGTATAGCTTTTTTCAGCTTCCATTCACTCTTCCCGGAAAAGGTTCTTCATTTAGCTTCACGAGTTGAACTACACCTCCATCTATAATTTCTTTGATCTTATATGGCCCTAGCCAATGCTTCTAAAATTTTCCCGGAAATTGAGTGAACTTACTATCATATAATAAAACTAGATCCATTACCTTGAACATGCGAAGCTTGATGTGTCGATCGTGCCACGCTTTTTCACATTCCTTTTGTATTTTTGATGAAATGCAACCAAAAATCTATAATATTCAAGCTCCGTTAGCTATGAGAGCTATTTCTCAAAGGCCTTGTGATCTTCCATATTTGTTAGTGCTGCTATGCGCAGACTAGGCACAATATATTCCATTAGCATTACAGCTTATACACCATATACCTATCTAAAAGGTGTCTGCCTTGTTAGCTTCTTACAAGTAGTCCTGTAAGCCCATAGCACTGTGGGTACGTGCACATCCCAATCATTATGCTGCGCATTGCAAATATTCGTTAGCGCGTTCTCCAAAATCTTATGAAAAGCCTCCATTGTTCCATTATCCGGTGGATGATACAGAGTACTCTTCTGATGCTAGACTTGGAATTCTTCTATTAACATGCTGATTGTCTCATTTAGTAAGTGCGAACCTTGATCACTCATCAACACCTTGGGGTAGCCAAATATGGTTAAGACATACTCAAACAAAAACTTCATTGTTGTAGCCCCTGTACAATCCTTAACCAGTTGTGCCTCAGCACATCTGGTTAGATATTCTGTCACAGTGATGATATAGTGTGCACTAGTTTTCTTCTATGGGGGCTAAATTGCCCCAATGAAATCAATCACCCATTTTTCAAATGGATGCAAAGATACTTGAGGATTCAGTGGCAACTCATTCCTCCGTGATGGTCTACCAGTTCTTTGACATGCATCACATGTCTTACAATATGCTTTGGAATCTTTGTGCAACGTAGGCCATCATAAACCTGTGTGTAAAATCTTCTCCACATTCACCTTTCCCGCATAATGCCCTCCTGCAATCCCCTATGAGCTTCAACGAGGATGTTATCTCTCTCAAAATTTGGTGCATATCATCACAATATCTCGTCTGCACCCATATAATACAGGTGCCCCACAATCACCGAGAAGTCTAACACTACTAGCTCCTTCTTTGCTGACTTCTATATCCTTTCGGTGCCATCCTCGTAGTCAAAAATTGAATAATATCTACAAAATGGTTATCTGCTATGCACACCGCGAAGAGCTGCATGTCTGGAAACCCTTCCTCCAAATTATTAGGCTCCTCTCTTGTCTCAATCCATAATAGATGGTCAAGTCCTACATTAAACCTCCCTGGCTTCACAATAACCTCAAAGTCATACACCTGGAATGGCAACAACCATCGATAGATCTTCCCCCCCAACACAGGCTTATTGACTAGGTATTTCAAGGAAAAATGATCTATGTAATTTTGAAATGTCCACCCAATAGGTAGTGCTTGAAATTTTGAAGCGTGTACACCATAGCCAACCCTTGGTGCTCCATCGTTGAGTAATTCTTCTCGGCCTTTGATAATTTCCTACTCGTGAAGGCTATAGGATGGTCCATTTCTCCCTCACCGGCCTGTGTTAGTACTGCACCCAATGCAATGCATGAGGCATCAACATATACGTGAAATTCCTTTTTCTAATCAGGAAAGGCCAAGATCGGTGTGGTGACCATCTTCTCTTTCAATACATCCAAAATGTGCTGACATTCTTCATCCCAACAGAATGTATCATCCTTCTTCAGCGGTTTCTCCATGGGCATAGTAATCTGAGATAAGCCTTGATGAACTTCCTGTAATATCCAGTATGTCCCAGTGTTGCGTGCAACTCCTTAACGCTCCTTGGGGCCTCCAAATTTACTATCACTGCAATCTTTGCAGGGTCCACCATCAATCATTGTTTGCACACCACATGACCTAGAAAATTTCCAAAGCAAATATAGAATAGGAATTTCTTCAAATTTAGCATGATCTGGTACCTACAACATGTATCCAACATCAAGCAAAAACTTTCTACATGGCGCTTCACTAATCCAAACATTGTTTAGTCATCAAAGTATACTTCCAAGAACTTATGAATGAATTCCTTAAATGCTATTATAAATATGTGAGAGAATATTGTGGGCACATTCTTGTGTCCAAATGGCATCATAGTATACTAGAAACAACCCATTCCATCGTGAAGGTTGTTTTTCTCCTATCCTTTGGCGCGATATTGATCTAATGGTACCCGGAAAATCCATCAGTGAACGAATAGGCATACTGCCCTCCAATGTTTTCTAATGCTTCATCTATAAACATCATTGAGAATGGGTAATGGACATAGGCATCATTAAACTTCCTCAAATCTACACAAATCCTTATTTCCCCCTTCTGTTTCTTCTCCTAAACCACCATCAGGCTTACCCAATCAGATTCATCCATAGGTTTTATGGTACTTGCTTCCAACATCTTATCCAACTCCTGACGAACCTTTTCCTTGTATTTTGGATTAAGATGATACGGCCTCTACTTAATAGGCTTCTCATATGACTTTATAGTAATATTCATAATTCCCAAGTCGCCTATTATGCCCTTCAGGTCCGAAAACTTGGTAGGAGAAAGATCTTGGTATTCGCGGAGTAACTTAGTGACTTTATCCACAATGGCATCGTCCCAATTATCTCCAACCTTGGCAAACTTTAGTTCTAAATCGGTACCAATGTTGACTTGCTTTTTCTTCAATGACGCAGTGATGTATGGGTTCTCTATTTGTAGACCTTTGACTTCGCGATGCCCCTTGGCCTCTATAATATTAAATTTCTTGGGTCATCATCCTCCTCTTCAATGGTCACATTAGAACATTCCAGTGTGTGGCGCAACTGGGTGCTCCAATCTGGCTAGACCCATTGCAGAGGTTCGTGCAGTGTTCTAAAGATAACTACCTTGATTTCCTGTAAGGCTTCATCAATGCTTGCGAAGCCATCTTCAAAAATAAAGGTTAATAAGAATCCTTCCCTCAATATATCCCACTCCGCGGTACCAGGGCAGAGCTTCATCTCCATATACTAGTTCATAGAGATTGTGTCCAAAGTATGGAAAAATAAGTGTACCCACACTCTCTTTAGCTTTGTTCCATAAGCTTTAGTCCATTTCTCTAGGTGATCACACGGATCATCCCTCCCTTCATATTTCTCAGTTAATCGAGTGATAGGACTACCAAATCACAGCCTCATCATCCTTCTATAATCCATCCATCAATCAAAGCTATCCTTGTGTGTACCCCACCATCGTGTGGGCATAGTGCATAGTGCCAAATATAATGCTTGGAAGCAGTGATTATCAGGGACTTCACATTCAAATGCATCCAAAATCTTATCCACATTAGTTAAACCATCATAATAAGGTAAGTTCGTTGCCTCTGATGAAATGGAGCACAATGATTTGGTCATCATGTTGTAGTGTAGAGTAGATACTTCATGCAAATGATTATGCGAGTGCCCAAACTCTTAATCTAAATCAAAGGTGCAGGAACTCTCCCAATCCCATGCAATTCATCCATCTCCCATCGGATTAATCTAGTCCTGGTCTCACACTATTATCTTGTAAATATGATCCAGTTCATCTTCACTTTCTTCATAGTCACGGACTGGTTCAGTGTAGTGCGACCCTTCTGCAGGGTCCAACAACACTACAACTCGAATCGATTTCCTCTACTGATTTTCCATTCTGGGCTGGATTGGAGAGCACTGCAGTGCAGGTCTCCCCATTCTTTCCCATGTTTATTTAGGAAAAACATTCGCATCAAATCCTAGATCCAAAATGACCTGGTTCATCGCGTCTTCCCTTATCTGTGTAGTGAGCCTCATTTCGCGCCCCATTCTTGCCTTATGTTTACCAATTTTTCTAACCACATGGTGTCCATAAAGGACATTCTCTTTGTTGGAACAATTTTTTATTAGCTCTTGTAGGCCCTTCGCAACTTTTCTATCATGCGACATTTTCATGCAGGTCTCCAAGAACGTGGTAAGGACAGAGGGATCAACCTCTATAGGTGTGATGGTGTCTTGCATCTTGTCCTGAGTTCTTGAGGTGGATGCCTCAGTGAAGATTTTATTGGCCTCCATAAATTTTCCCTTCGTGTGCTCCAGATCAAAACCAAGTTCCTTTTCTAGGGCCTTGTAGACCCATCCATCCCCTTCAGGTTGTTTTCCCTTATCATCGCCAGTCGTTATTCCACTCCTCAACACTATATTCACATTTTGATGTGCTTTGTAGGGCTCAAATCTCATCATTTGTAAGTTTTGTGTAGGTTGTTGAGGCCCTAGCCTTCTTTTCCTACATCTTAGTTATCAACACAAGGGATTCTTCTATAGTGTGGTCTTTATTGTTTTCCCTGGAAATGGCATCACCTATTTTTCACACAGCTAAATTTTAGTCCAAGTATTCAGAGATCTTAAATACTTAGCTCACGGTCCTTCAAAAAACCTTCGCTCTACTTCACTATCGATGAATGAGGAATCAAATATGAATTATATAACAAATCCTCCTATAATTGGATCGATCTAGTGATCAACAGCCTATGTGATCTTATCTGTAGAAGCTTCCAATCATTGCTCTAGCTCTGGAGTCCACACTATTGGATCATCAAGTTTCCACCTCCCTTGCACATCTACCAACTTAGCTAACCAAACATATAATTCAATTTAGAAGGTGCAGAAGAAAATTTTGTGTATTTCTGTATACAAATATCTATCCAACCATTGTTCCTTTGACAAGCGTGGATTCCTATTTTCTTGGGCCACAAATTCGTGAATCTTTCTGTCCAACCACTTTTCAATATCCTTCTTGGTCGTATTCCAGTGATGCGACATCACACATATCCTTAAGCATATCCTGATCCTAGCAAAGGAACCATTTGTTGGCTTAGGGGGTCCTGACCCAAGTTCAACGTTAGTTGTGCCAACCAACAAAACCCTACACTACTGGCCCTTTCGGAAACAACCCACGTAACATAGGCTGCAGTCTCACCTGAAGCAGTATGGGGGGATGTTGGAACCAAGTTTTTGCATCTAGAGATGAGTGTGATGTCTTTTAGTGCCCTAGATCTGCCTTGGGGAAAATCTATAAGCCCATAGGGCTTGGTACTGCAACTCTATTAAAACATCCTTCAGGCCTTCGCGAATGTCTACAATTGGTCTTTTTGGACCCTTAACAGTCTATTCATCCACTTACATGCACCAGAAAACAACACTAGATTAGTGTTCGCATATATCTACTTAAGTTATTCAATAAACATAACAGAATTCAACACAGTCCTCGTGGAATTACATAAACATCCTTGTGTACATAATTTAACAGATATTCAATAGAATCGCGCATCAGTAGATCAATATTTCATACACAATATTCCTTCACAGCATATATTAAAAGTGGAAATAAAGAGAGATAAACAAATATATGCATAATTTCTTTAATAATCTTCTTTATTGATCTTCAATCAGGTTTACAAAATTGACACTACCCTGTGCACTCAGCTGCAAGGGTCTGCGCACTTAGCTGGGGACTCTACCTAGGCCTCTACGCACTCAGCTATAGAGCCTTTCTCTCCTATCTAATCCACTTCTCTGTGCTAAGACTTCCAAGACTTCATTTGTTATCAATCATGACCTTCAATATTTACCATAGACTCTCTAAGACACACCTACATATAGCTTTTTACATACAATCCATGGTTTGTGGACCATGGGTGGATCTCAAAACCGACTCAATTTTTACATTAAAAAAGGGCTAAAATCCCTTTGAATCCTAACCATCTACATGCTCTGCATCCACAAATCATGAAGAATTTACATCATTTACAAAATTACATCAAAAGTTGGGTTTTCTTAACCCTAAAACTGACCTAGGGGACCCCATCCCAACACACAGTCTAATCTCCTAATCTAATATGATAGTAGGTGGTATAAAAAAATGTTTCCACACTCATTTGAGGAAGAGATTCACTGTGGACTCTATTGTGATATTATTCTTGTGGGTTGTGACAATGGCCATATTATAAAATCAATAAACAACCACAAAGACATAGCCATTTCCCTACTCAGTTGAAGTAAGACCAAACATGTAGTCTACCAATATGGATTCCTAGGTGTTGAGAATGATATAAATCTCCCAACAAAGGCGGTCTCCCCTGTATGAAGTCCCAACTAGACATCACACTATTTATAGTAGAAGCCCCATGAGGATAATAGGCCCGACCACGTACTCTTAGATATTTTCCTTGGCCACAATTATCAACATAAGTGATTATGCAAGAACCTTTGAAACAAGTAAGAAAGTTAACACTATGAGGTATGAAATTATAATTATCTAAGGTTATTTCATGGATGGAAAAGAAAGAGTGGGCCTCTAGAAAAAACATAATAGTAATTTCCTAAAAGAGACATAGAAGAGCATAAAAAGAATTGTTAATTAACTTGAAAGTAGTTGACAAGATAAAAATGATCATAAAAGCAAGTAACAATGCACATTCAACAATATGCATATTAAAGCCAATGAAATAGTTCATTTTCATTAGTATGTTTAAACATAAATATACATCGCAAATAATGAAATAATAACCTTACAATCATTCAGGGCATATGAATGAAAGCGCAGCAGCTCCAAGAGCTTCATATATTAAGTGAAAGTTCCAAGATACATGATTACAATGATGCAACACTGGCCCCACTAGTGGAACATTAAGTCACCACTTGCTCCTCCAAAGAATGATTTCCTCTCCTATGCCAAGATAGAGAAGCCAGGGTGAAAAGTATTATTTCTTGAGGCATGAGGGATTATGTAGAAATTAATGTGTAGATTTAGAACTACTCATGAAATTTACTAAATCATACGACTTTAAGATACTCTATTGATGTGTAGAAGTTCATTCACTATGTAGAACACAAATCATAGACATGCAAAAAGGAAACATTACACATGCACAAAGCTTTATCTAGGGGAAACAAATTGCTCAAAACCCCTTCCTATTTGTATTGCATTAATCAAAGAATAGAGATGAAGTGCATATGCTTTTTCAAGCATGAGCACACCCTACAAGTGTATAGTCTATCCCTCCGCCCAACTAACTGACTTTGGAAAACACTTAGGAAATTCTCAAGCTCTCCAATATCCTATTTCCTTACGTTTTTCCTCTAGGAAATTTCCCCCTATTATTTAATAATTTCCCACTATTAATTGTGCAAATCCTCTAGGTCCTTCCTATGACTACATGCACAACCTGTACACATTAGAATATGCTACAAATGATAGTACATTTCCTTGGAATCTCAATATCAATTGGGTAACTCAAATTATTTGCATACAACAATTATTTTGGGCTGATTAGTCAATTAGTTCGTAGATCACTGAGTGTGGTTGAAGTTCCACTTCCACAACTTAACCTCCACTAGTTCTTCTGTCAGTTAGAACTAGTTTAACTGACAATAACTCAAATTAAGTGAAATAGATTCCTACAAATTAGAAATCAATAATATTGAACTAAACTCAAGCTACCCCAACTCAAATTAAATGATTTAACTGAGTGACAAGTGCCATGTCACCTCAGTTAACTACCTCCAAGCTTTCATAGGAAATAAAAATTTGAATTTTCTCTAGTTTGTCCAAGGAAAAGTCAAAATGAGATTTTCTTGCTACATTTTCAACACACCCTCTCAGCAAGAAAGAGATTATCAACCAACCATGTCTTGCACTTGTGGAACTCAAAATTCCCTCTTGACAAGGCCTTTATCAAAATATCAACATCTTGGTACTCTGTTGGAATGTACTGCAACAACATAATCCACCTCTGCACACAATTCCGTAGATGGTGATACCAGATATAAATATGCTTTGATCGATCATGAAAAGTAGTATTTTCAAAGAGTTTTATGCAACTATGATTATCACAGTAAATCATAGTTGTGTCCATCATCTGAATAAACAACCCAACAAGTATCTTTCTCATCCAGATCACCTTCAATGCTACTTGAAATGCATCCATGTATTTTGCTTCTGCCGAGCTGAGTGCAACAAATATTTTCTTTCTATTGTACCAAGAAACTGTTGAGACCCAACACTGAAAATTCCACCTAATTTACTCTTCCAGTCTAATGGACTTCCTGCCTAATATGCATCTGTGAATCCACACAACTTCACACTCCCTCTATCCATCTCTACCAAAGTCCAAACTAGGTAGTGCCTTTGAGGTACGGAAGAACATGCTTAGCTTCTCTCCAAAATAGTTTGGTTTTCCTAACCGTAGATTGGATAATATGGTTGACTACAAAGAACATATTTGATCACGTGTTCACAAGATACAAGAGTTAACCTACCAACTATTAGTAAAAGGTCACATCCACTTCCTCACCTAAAGTGGCATACTCTTTCCTCTAGTTGGTCACTAGAGGAGTCTCCATGGGTTTTCACCTATCCATGTGGAACCTCTAAAGTATATCATTAGCATACTTTGCCTGTGAGAAAAATAGTTCCCAATCACCTTGCTATACTTCCAATTCGAGGAAGTAGTGTATGAGGCCCATGTCCTTCATCTCAAACTCTCTTACAAGGTCGTCCTTGCAATATTTGATCAACTGCTCATCACTAGTCAAAATCAAGTCATCAACATATAAGAAAATAATAAAAAATTACCTTCTACCAAAATACGATAGAGGTTTGCATCTGCTTCACTTTTGGTGAAGCTCAAACCGGTGAGATAACCATCGATCCTGGTGTACCAAGCACGGGGTGCTTGCTTGAGACCATACAATGCACACTTAAGTTTGCACACATGACACTCTTGATCAAAAGTATCGAAGCCTTCTAGTTTCTTGATATACATTTCCTCCTAAATAAATCCATTATGCAATGTATTTTTCACGTCCATCTAATGGATCTTTCACCCCATCTGTGCAACGAAAGAAAGGATTGATCTGATGGATGAGTACCTTGATACAAGAGTAAAGGTATCCTCATAGTCAATCCTCACAACTTGAGAGTACCCCTTAGCCAAAAATTTGGCTTTGCACTTTTTTATGCTTCCATTTGTTGCATGTTTGAGCTTGATGATCCATCTCGAGCCCACAACTAATTTTTCTACTAGTCTTGGGACCACTTCCCAAGCACTGTTCTTTACGATGGATTCTTACTCCTCCACCATTTCATCAAACCATTACAATTTCTATACTTCTTCCTTAAAAGAGGATGGCTTAGTCTCTACAAGCTCAATCATTAGAGCTATGTAGCTATTGTATCGATCTGGTGACCTTTTCTGCCTACACTAATTTGAAGGAGCACCCACATTCTCCCTCACATCCTTCACAAGTCTCTAATCTTCCATGGTTCTCTTCCTACCTTGTCTCGATGATTTTGCTTGACTGGTTGTCTCCATTCTTTGCTCCTGAACTTGTGGCTTATCCACAACATCCTGACGCTCCTCCTTTGGAGCTAAAAGCTCCTCCTCTAGTGGGATCTTAAGCTCCCTCTCAAGAGAGCATTGCATGGCTTTGGCTTCATAAAATTTTACATCCCTTTACATAACTATCATTCTAAGGGATGGAAAAAACACATGGTAGTTGTGGGGAGTTTTTGTGTAATGGACAAATATGCCCAAATGTGCTATCGACCCTAACTTCTTCCTTGTTTCTTTGGAGACATGGTAGTAAATAGAGGCTCCACAAAACACTGAAGTGTGAGACATCCAACTTCCTCCCCAAGAAATCCTCCTATGGTGTAATCATGCCAAGAATTCAACGAGGACTCCTATTTTTCAAATAGATTGTTGTGTTGCATGCTTTAGCCCACAAGTCTAGAGGTAGGTTTTGGTCATGCAACGTCACCCTCGTTGCTCCCACAATGTTGTGGTTCTTCCTCTTAGACACCCCTTTCTGCTTTGGGTTGCGGTGTGCTTTCAACTCTTATCAAATTCCTTCTTTTGCATAGAAATTTTTAAACTCATTCGACACATACTCGCCTCCACTATCACACCTGAGATTCGTCACCTTCTTCTCCATTTATTTCTCAACTAATGCCTTGAACTCCACAAAATTGGATAAAATCTCATCCTTCTTCTGCATGAAGAAGATCTAACACTTCTACGAGAAATCAAGTATAAAGATGACAAAATATTTGTTCCTAGTAGTGGAGGATGTTGAGAAAGGTCCACAAACATCAGACTGGATCCTTTCAAGGACTGCAGGTGCTCTGTTGTCCCGTTCATGGAAAGTGGTTTTTCTGTACTTCCTCAAGATACACCCTTTCCATGTATCCTACATCTCTAGGGCTCCTTTGGGGAGGCCAATGGTTATCTTCTGCATGATCTTCAAAGTGCCATGATGCAAATGACCGTCTTATTTGCCAAAGTTCATCAACATCGCAACTCTACACCTTCTCTGCCTTTGTGCTCAATGCAACACAATCCTCCACATATAGCTTGTAGAGTTTGTCCACACGAACCTCAATCTTCTTCACCTATCCTGTGGCTATGTGTCTCAGGAATTCATTTCCTTTGATGAATATCACACCAAAACCATGGTATTCCAAAATTGTAATGGAAACAATATTCTTCTTTAGACTCGAAACAAACATCACATCCTTGAGTCTGAGAGGAGAGCTTGACTCCCTCTTAAAGGTGATTATTCCAATCCTAGTCACGCTGTACCTTCCATCATCTCCCATATTGATGTGTATCTTGATATATTTCTCCTCCAAATCATTGAAAAAATATCTATTCCCCATCATATGGAACAAGGCACCATTATCTAGGTACCACAAGCTCCACATCACTATGCTGGCCATGCATCAAATGAGAGTAAAGTCAAGATCAAATTGTGAAGCAAAATATTCACCTTCCACTCCTCTTGAGGTATTCTTAATTGTCTTCTTGTGTGGACACTTCGTGGAATAGTGTCCAAATTCGTGATAGTGAAAGCACTTGATTCTAGACAAGTCTTTCTTCTTGCTCTTTTGACTAGATTCTGCTTTTGATTGGAATTTCTTCCCATTCCCTTTCTTTGCCTTTCCATTCAAGGCACAATTATCTTCATTCTCACCCTTGGATGAAGTCATGTCTCTAATATTCTAACTTATTTCCTCCTATACCAAATCTGACCATAGGCATTCCCAATTTGGTAGTTTTTCCGTCCCATTCATTGAATATTGGTAGTTGTGATAGCTCTTGGAAATGTCTAGAATGGCTAGGCTTCCAAAATAATCCTTTGATACAGTAACACCAATTTGACCAATTTCATCATGACATTATGTAAACCTACTACGGTACTGAGGAATGGTCTCATTCTTCTACATCTTGATATTTCAAAGCTTGTCCCTGAGTGCTAGATTCCTCTAGTGACTACTATTCTAGAACAGATTTATCAATATTTCTCACATTTCATACAAATGTTTTTCCCATGGATATTTGAGACAATATGGTCCTGTACTCCCTCCAATATCTTTCTCCTCACCTTGGATAAACACTTCTTCCATTTTGCTAGATCCTGAACATCAAATGTTGTTGGTTTTAGAATATCATTATCAATGAATTCCTTCAACCCATTATCTTCCAGCACTGCCTCCATGTGGTCCTTCCAAGAAACATAATTCAAGCTTCCTGCAAGGGAATACTCCAACCTTATTCTATATAAATCCATCCTTATCGCTTTGAAGAATTGATCCTATAAATCCAATCCTCCTGCAATAAAAACTTTGAAATCGCTTCTCTACAGTGATCCAACTATGATACCATGCAGAAATTAATGTGTAGATTCAGAATTGCTCATGAAATTTACTACATAACAAGACTTGAAGCTACTTTACTGATTTGCAGAATTTAATTCACCATCTAGAACACAAATCATATACATGCAAAAGGAAACATCACACATGCAAAGATATTTATCTAGGGGAAAGCAAGTGCTCAAAACCCCTTCCTATCTGTATTTCATTGATCAAAGAATGTAGATGAAATACATATGCTTGGTCAAGCCTAAGTACACCCTACAATTGTATAGTCTATCCCTCTACCTGCTTGACTGACTCTACCCAAAACTTAGTCAGTTTTCAAGTCGTCCAATCTCGTATTTCCTTACGATGTTCCTCCAGGAAATTCGCTCCTGTTATTTAGGAATTTCCCACTACTGAATTGTGCAATTAATCTAGGTCCTTCCTCTGACTACATGCACCACCTGTACATATTAGAATATGTTACAATTGATAGCACACTGCCTTATAATATCCATATCAACTGGGTAACTCGAATTCTCTCCAAGAAACAATTATTTTGGGTTGATTGATCAGTTAACTAGTTGATCATTGATTTTGGTTGAAGTTCCACTTCCACAACTTGACCTCCACTAGTTCTTCTGATAGTTAGAACTAGTTTAATTGACAATAATTCAAATTAATTGAAATAGATTGCTAAAAAATAGCAATCAATCATATTGAACTGAACTCAAGCTTCCCCAACTGAAATTAATTGATTTATTGAGTGACAAGTGCCATGTCACTTAAGTTAAATACCTCCAAAATTTCCATAGAAATTGAAATTCGAATTTCCTCTAGTTTGAGCAAGGGAATGTCAAACTCAAATTTTATTGTTGCATTTTCAACAATTTATTTATAAAGAAATGGGGTTACTCTTCATCTCCCATGTGACTCTTGGATTCCCTCATGACTCTTGAGCTTCTAAGTAACCTTTGAACTTCTACATGAATCTAGGACTTGCTAGTGACACTTCATGTTCCATGTGTGACCCTTGGGCTTCCACACATTTTACATTTTATCATTTTTGAAATTAAATAATTATATTTCACCAATAATGTGGAAATAATACATGGGATAAAACAATATTGTTTGTTAACACTTTGAGGAGTTTTAATTTGTTGACTATGACACAAACTTCCTTGTAATGTATCAGTCGTAAGTTCTTTTGTTTGTTGCCATGTCTTCAATCCTTCATGCTAGATCTAGCTTGTACTTCATCTTCACCCTCCAAAGGGTCTGAATGAAATTTGGAACCTTCAAATTCAATATGAGTTTCCATTTATCCATCATAATCTAGAATTCCTTTATTGTTGCATGATACCATCTTTGAGTCTTGTCTCCATAAGTGTCCTTCTTGTAACCTCTTATTGCTAACCTCCTATAATATCATACTGCCATGATAAGATGATATCACCTACAGATGAAGTTCAATCATGAAAAGACAAAATCAGTTCAATAATCACCTATTCTATCTCTATTTACTCATGTAACATGCTGACTATGATAGGACATTACCCAAGAACCTAAGGGAAAGGGTCTAGGAATAGTGCAATTGGGCACTACAGGGACCAAGGGATTACCATTTTTTCCACTAGAACTGCATAATGGAAAAATAGGAAGCCTCGTCAAGGTACTGAAAAGTGGGCAAGTCTAAGAGACAAGGGTGAAGAGCTTCCTCACTAATGATCCACAATGCATCGTGTTCAAGGTAGAGGAAGTATGGATTTCACATTTGAGATTTCCAAGGAATGAAGGATGACCCAAACATCCACTAGAACTATTGAATGTTAAATGGAGGTAATATAGGACAACGAAATATGAAATAGGCTGGTCCAATCACCAAGAGTTGCAATACTTAGGAATTATAACTACACAATGCGTAGTGATTGAGGGGAAGACTCTAGGATTATGTAGTTGGGTTCATCATGACCTAAATATGGACCTACTTCCCACTAGAATTGGCAATGTGAAATAGGAGGAACACTTAGTGAATGTAGAGGATTGATGTAAGTAGTAGAAGGTTAGGTCAATATACCTTGGGAATGCTCACTACATAATGAAGGGAATGGAACCTATGTCTTGCATAATTTGTCATTACAATGAGATACAGAATTCCTTACAATGAAATAGAAGTGCTCAATGTGTAATACACGACATAACTAATCAATGCTTTCTGTAGTGAGGTAGTACAAGTAGGAAGGTTTCAGTGACTATGTCTGAAATGGCTCAATGTGCAATAATGGGAATTATCTTCAAGAAAGGATCATTGCATAGGTCTAGGAGGTAAGAGTTTCATCACTGATGATTGTGAATGCACAATTCTCATCACTTGGTGGAGGGTTAGTTGTTTTGTGACTTATGCCTACTGGGAGGAGCAAGAAAAGCTCTAAAATGGACAAGTGTGGGATCAGTGGACCAAGAGAGAGACAGAGACATCCAAATAAGTCCAAAATATATATCACAGACATGTATACCATAAAATACAAGGTAAACACATGTACATTATCCAACACTAAAACCTATAGATTGAAACAACAACAAAGCAACACTTGTTTCTGAGTGCGACAGTTCAAATGTAAGGTTGCAACATTTAAATACAAGTTTATGATACATGTGTTTACTGTAGTCAAGGTATCCTCTAGGCCATGGGAAATTTTCCAACACACATTCTAATGATAAATAACATCAACTAGTGCAAGAGGGCATGTTGGAGCTGACTCTAAAGAGTGTGCCATGCTATTATTAAGATGTATAAAAACAAGTGAAGTCGGCGCATGCTAGAGTGGAATCAACACGACCACGTAAAGAAAACACAAATGACACATATGATAAGGAAAATAGGAAAAAGAGAGACTTGTGAAAGATGGAGCAAGAAAAAATGACACATGTAAGAGAAAAGGAAAGTAAAAGTGACATTTGAGAAAGAAAAAGTACCAGTTAAGAAACTCACGCAAAAGATGAAGCATTTGCAATCATGTGTGAGAGGATGCTCCTTATATTCAAACAATATGTAAAGCTCAAAATAAAAATATTAATTTGAAGATGAGATCTGGGCTAGACTCTTTACATAGGGAACACAAACATGTAGTTATGATTAAGATTTATGAGGATTCTTAGTGCATGTTGGGAAACCAGGAGTCAAGAGTGAAATGACTGCCACTAAGTGGTGTGATAGTATTGGATTGAAGAAGTATACTCTTCACAATAAAAAAAGAGTGTGTGATTATTGTTTATAGACGATTCTCTTACACTATCACTAAGAAATGCACAATTTGATGTCCACTAGTAGTGCACAATGAATGCCTCAAGGAACTGTGCAGTCACTGTCTCAAAAAACTACACAATCACTAGCACAAAGGACTACACAATCATTGTGGCTAAGAGATATGCAATCAATATCACTAGGTACAATGTATTTATTGGCACCAAGAGTTATGAAATCATTGCCATTATCAATTGTGCTTAGTCTATCTTAGGATGTATTCTTATGAAGACATCGAGAGATGGGCATGTGAAAACAAGTGGTTCGACATTTAGAATTCTCAATGTAATACTTAAACACTTGAACAACATGACCAGTCACGACTTTAATTGCTTGAAAGGAAAGATCACATTGTGATAAGGAGGCTCTGAAATTTGGATGTAGGCAAAATTTCAAGGGTGTTTGTCACAGTGAGAACACCAAGGCATATCAAGATTAGGCATAGGGTGTACATGCCTTGCATATTAATGGATAATATTTAAATGGTGCAAGAAATTAGTACCTAATATACCTGTTGAAATCCTTTTAAATTTTCGACCAATCGGAATAAGTTTGTAGCATGGTCACTATATTTTCTACACCAAAGTTTCATGACATCCAACTATAGTGAGCTTCCCAAATCATCTATGAATGCTCACTTGAAGGAACATGGAGATGGCCCAAATGGCATAATATTTTTTCCTAAATATGAAAGTTAGTGATAATCATTCTTGTGCTCATAATTTGATGGGTGGTAGAAAAGTCAAGATCATTCTCATAGAGGGGGGGGGGGTTGAATCAGTATTACAAAAACATTATAAAAATTTCTACAATTAAAACTTAGTCATAAATTCACTTCAACAAATGTAACAATATCATGCACATGAAAAACACAAACAATCATCACATGTAGGCACTTGGATTTTAGGTGGAAAAACCCCCATCTAGGACAAAAAACCACCAAACTATTTTATGCTTCTTCCTATTATCTATTGATTCAAAATATTATCATTTACATTACATAATCTAGCCATCGCTAGTAATGGATCACCCACCCCTTGACTGAAATGAGAAATGTTTTCCACAACCAACTTGGGGCACCCACTTCTATAATATAATATCAACATGCACTTAGCTTGAAGGCCCTACTCCAAATACAAACAATTCTACAAAAAGATAATATAATTAAGAACTGAAAACACTATTGCATAAACAAAATTGTCATCAAATAAGCACACTCATGTAGCAATAATTCCACACTCCAAATGAGAGGAAAATTCTCTCCACACTGATCTTCAATCTTTTCTCACAACTTTGAAACACTGGTGATGAATAGTATCTAAAGCACAGTACACAACTAAAGCTTTGAACTCATTTCTACAATCACTGGTTTGTGCACTTTCTCTACATGCAAAATCACTCACTCACATTACTAGAGAACCAACCAAATGAGCAAATTTCCTTATGATATTTGTAAATTCTAGAGATGGTTAAGTCAATAAATTATTAATATGATGGATCTTTCCCAAAACCTTTTCACATGCGTCATATTTGATAGAGATAGGATTCTTGAAAAAATCAAAACACTTACTCCACTAACCTTTTGATATTTTCAAATTTGATCAACTTCTAGAGGCCCCATGAGTTGTCTTGACCTTTCTTCTAGAAAATTATGATCATGAGCTTCTCCAAAAACAAAATCATTTCAATTTTGTGCATGGAATCTAGAGTAAATTTTGTGTATCCTTTCAGTCGCATCAAAAAGGTTGTGAAATTTTACTATAGTTTCATGCACAACACTGATAGCCAACAACTAAGGCCTTTTGGACTCACACATAACCCATCATCCACGTGACTAGGGCAGAGAATAATGTAAAACAAGATATATTTCCCTCAAACTTATAGCAGAGCTTCAGGGGTTCATGTCAACCTACATAGTAGCCTTCCAATCCCATCATGACATCAAGAAACCAATTTCATGACTCAACGAAATTCCACACATAACATCAACTAGAGTTGTATGAAATTCATAGCTCAACTTCATATGAGGCCTTATTACATCATCAAACCTCTATTACAAAACTTGTAATACTATTACAATACTTTAAATCGGCATGAAAACCCTGAACATTTATACAATTGAATCAAGATGATACATAGGGATACATGAGTACATGACTTACAATAGGTGACATCAATGGAAACACAAACATGCCAAAAACTACCCCTTTACCAATGATGTCAGCCTATAGCTTCTAAGGACAAATATTACAGTTACATACAACAATCTAAAGTTGAGAACATAAAAAATTCACTCTCTCTCCTCCTTTGACATCAATGGAAAGGGGTTTTACATGGAAAGAGAAAATATACAAGACAATGTGATATGTACCCAATGATGAAGTACTCCCCTTGATAGGCTACAACAAATACTCCCCCTAAGTTGCTGAACATTCTCCCATTGAATATGTTTGAGATCATGCCATCTTAAGGAAGAAATATACAAGAAGAAGCAATCCATCTTGGGATGATGAAGAAGAAGCAAGCAAGAAATTCATAGTGCTTTGAAAGGCATACAAAAAACCAACCACCACCCATTCTCCAAATTTTGTAGCTGAAATTGCTCTTGGTGGCAGCCATATGAAAACAACTAACTCCATGGAAAACTCCTCAATGCCTTCAAAAAGGCACAACGCCCATTTTCTCTCTAATATATTCAACTTTCTCCCTTGGAAGTGGCTTAGTGAATATATTTGAAATTTTTTCATTTGAAGCAATATATTCCAACCTCACAACTTTGTTGACCGCTTTTTCTATTACAAAATGATATTTGACTGGTATGTGCTTGGTCTTGGAATGAAGAAACATTTTTTTTGAGATTCTTATTGTACTTGTGTTGTCTACCATGATGGGAAGATGCTCTTCATACTCAAAATGAATTTCTTTAATAATTTTCTTCATCCATAATATGTGTGTACAACAATTGGTTGTTTCTATATATTTAAATTCAATAGTGGAAAAATAGATAGAACATTGTTTCTTGCTTGCCCAAGAGCCAAATAATCTCCCAAAAAGTGAGTTGCTATTGAAGTACTTTTTTTTATCATCAATACTACCAACCTAATCAACATCAGTAAAAGTAACCAAATCGAAATGTTTACCTATGGGATACCATAATCCATAGTCAAGAGTGTCTTGAAGGTACTTGAAGATCCTTTTTACTGCATTAATATGAGTCACTTTGGGATAAGCTTGAAATCTTGAGACCAATCCTACATCTTGCATAATATTAGGTTTAAAAGCAGTTAGATACAATAAGCTACCAATCATGGAATGATACATGGAATGATTTACTGCTAGTGATTCATCATCTTTACTCAATTTGCAACCTGTTACCAAGGGAATGCACATTGGTTAGCAATCTTCCATGCCAAATTTTTTTAATTTCTCTATAAGATACTTTGATTGAGAAATGAAAATTCCTTTATCATCTTCAATAACTTTCAAACCAAGGAATAAAGTAATCTCACCCACCATTGACATCTCAAATTATTTTTGAATTTCTTGTGCAAAAGTTTGGCCCATCTCCTCCAAATTTCTCCCAAAAATAATATCATATACATACATAACAATTATTAGAAAATGATCACCTTCAAATTTGATATATAAATTGTTGTCCGTGGATCCCTTTTCAAAGCCTTGTTTTTGTAGATGTTTTCTACAGATTTTCATACCACACCCTTGGAGCTTCTTTCAAGCCATAAAGGGACCTTTTCAACTTGCACACTTGATTCTCATCACCACCCAATAAAATACCTTCAAGAAGTTCTATATAAACTTCCTATTCTAGATCAACATTCAAGAAAGATGATTTAACATCCATTTGGTAAACTTTAATTGTATTGAAGCATGTAAAATCCAACAACATTATTATTGCATCTATTCTAGCTACAAGTGAAAAGGTTTCATCAAAGTGAATACCTTCTACTTGAGTATACCCTTTGCATAAAAGCCTTGATTTGTTCCTTACCAAATTCCCTTCTTCATTTAGATTTATCTTGAATACCCACTTGGTTCCAATGATGTTGTTTTCCTTTAGCCTTGGCACAAGCTCCCATGTATTGTTCTTGTCAATCTAATCTAACACTTCATTCATTTCCTTCACCTAGTTTTGATTGTCTCTAGCCTCATTGATGTTTTTGGGATTTATTTGAGACAATAATGCATAATGTGTTTGATTGAAGCTATCCAATAATTTTATCCCTTTTTGCACTCTAAACTCTTTTTTCTCAAGAATTTGACTTTCCCGATGCTTCTTTTGAATGTGACTAGGTGGATATTTCTTTGAAGTGGAGGTACTCTTTCTTTCTTCCTCTTCTTCATCCTTATCAGAAACTTCTTAATCCTCATATTCTATGAAATCATGATCATCTACAACATCTTTGGAATCCGAGAGACTGAATTCGGATATTCCACTGTGTTCATCGTTTCATTTGTCGACGTTTCAAGCCTAGACCAAGATTCATCATCAAGACTCTATGACACTGTGGAATATCCGAATTCAGTCTCTTAGAAATCACTCCATAGAAATCTAAAAACCAATATCTTTGGAATCATTATATTTAGGAAAATTTTCATCAACAACAATATCAATACCTTCAATTACCATTTTAGTTCTCTTTTTATAGCGTTTGCATACAAATTTATCTTTCATCCACTTAATGTAGCATTTGCTTCCAAATATTTTGAAGTGGTCAAATCTTGGTTGTCTTCCTTTCCACAAATCATATGGAATTTTTTCACTATTAGGCCTAAGAATAACTCTATTGGCCAAATATATTGTTGTGTAAGTCGCTTCTCCCCAAAAATTATCTAACACATAAACTTCATCTAACATAGCTCATGCCATATCTTGGACAAACTTGCTTTTCCTCTCCACTACACCATTTTGTTGTGGTGTTCTAGTTATGGAGTATTGCCTCTTGATCCCATGCACATCACAAAAATCATTAAATTCCTTGGACATGAACACACCTCCTCTATCAAATATAAGACACTTTATTTTCATATCAACTTCATTTTCCACAAGTGCCTTAAAATATTTAAATTTGTTGAAATCTTTAGATTTTTATTTCGTGAGCGTAATCTAGGTGGCTCTAGTGAATTCATCAACAAATAATATGAAATATCTCTCACCTCTTGGATTTTTCTTCCTTGTAGGATCACATACATTTTTATTCACTAGCTCCAATGGTTTGATTGTAGTGAACTCCTTAGCTTTGAAATGCACTCTTGTTTGTTTCCCAAATTGGCATGACTTACATATTGTGTTATCTGGATTAGCCAACCTTGGTAATCTTATAACTACTCCATTCTTTCTAATTTTTATTAGATTATAAAAAATAAAATGACCCAATCTTCTATGTTGTGGCCAATATTCTTCTATTTTTCTCATGTAGCAATTGTGTCTAGTGTCATAAAAATATGCATGTTGTTATCACTTCTAATGGCCTTTGCCACTAACCTTCCTGATTTTGCATTTCTGATCTCACACTCTTTAGATATAAAAGTCACCTCATGCCCATTATCGCACATCTGATTCACACTGGGGAGATTGTGCTTCAAAACATCAACATATAACACATTTTGAGATTTGGTATTCTTGTCCAATCTAATGTTTCCTTTGCCTTTGATGGGAACTATTGCATCATTTCCAAAACTAACATTGCCTTTTTTATACTCTTTTAGCTGCAGGAATTTTATCTTATCACTGGTCATATGTTTGGAGCATCCACTATCAATTAGAGATTGCTCATGTTAATCATCAACTATCAAAATAAAGCTTACAATTTTCATAATTTTGAGCCTTCTTCTTCCATGTTCTCACAACTTTCTACTAATTATATTTCTCTTGTGTGTGTTGCATGAAGTTGTTTGGAAATCTAGATCTTCACTCACTAGTTTTGTGACCAAAGTTATTGCATTTGGAACACTCGATATCATTCTTTAGATATGGAGAAAAGGAACTATTTACATTAGCATGCAAAAGTATTTGGTCCTTGAGAATCTCTTGATATATCAACATTTCTTCTAGGAAACATCTTCAACCTATAATTTATGGCCTTGTGTCCAAAATTATTAAATGCAAAATAATAACCATAAAATAGTTGAGGATACCTAACTTTTTGTTGCCATGATGGAGGAGTGAAATTTGAGGATTTTTCTTTCTTCACTTGTTGATTTTCTACTGATTTGAGTTCAGCTTCATTATTTTTGACACTCTTGTTGGTTACTGCAAGATTTTCTTGTTTTTCCTTTCCTTATAAAGCATCTACATACTCGGTACTTGGTTGATATTTGACATTTTGTAGAGTAGGCATGAAGCCCAAACCATTTTTTTCCTCTAGTGACCTTTGCATATTGACAATATCTTTGCAAGGCTTCAGATCCCTTCACAAATTTAGGATTTAGACATGCTTTAGTTTATGAATTTGATAGATTGGACTTTAATGCAAAAATTTCGTCCTCAAGTTTGTGACAATTTTCTTTCCATTATTCTAGTTGATTTGGGAGCACATTTTCTTTCATTTTTGTCTCTTCCAATTCTCTCTTTAGGCAAATGATGTGCTCTTCATGGGTGCATAAAATTGGCGCTCCACCAATATTCTTCTTCAAAGATTAATTTTCTCTTTCCAACTCGGCCAATTCTTTTTTTTGAACCACAATTTGTTGCAACAAAATTTCTTTGAATTTCTCAATTTCACCCAACTGGGTATTTAGAAAATTATCAACTAAAGGAGGCTTATTCTCCTTTAGATTGTGTATTTCTTCCTTCAACAACTTGTTTTTGTTTCTAGCCTTGCTTATCTCATCAAGTGCAGTAATGAGCTCACCTTCA
This sequence comes from Pinus taeda, assembly GCA_000404065.3. NCBI lineage: Eukaryota > Viridiplantae > Streptophyta > Pinopsida > Pinales > Pinaceae > Pinus > Pinus taeda. The sequence continues at coordinate 133,666 of APFE030716811.1, read as the reverse complement.
TAACCAATCTCTCCATCCTCAAGGTCTTATTAATCTTTGGAATCAAAATCCATAAGAACACATTCAATGTTCCCTTCTTCGGATGAATATTTTTCACTAGTATCTTTTGAAATATCACTTTATTCTTTTGAGTAGTATCTCCTTCTCTTCTTGTCTTTACCTTTTTTAAATTTATGAGTTTTACCCTCGCTCTCCATATCCTTATGCTTCTCCTCCTTTTCACTTATTTTTTGTGGACACTTTGTAGTGAAATGTCCAACTTCTCCACATTTGAAGCACTTGAAAGGAATCTTTACTTTATACTTTTCAGAACCTCTCTTTAATATATTTGCAAAATGAGAAAATTGTTCATCATACTCACTACTAGAATAATCTTCCTCTTCATTGATTTTCTTTGGAAGTTTCTTAAGATTTTTGGTAAGATCCTTGACCTTCTTGGAGGCCATGAATGCAAGTTCACTAGACTCAAATTTCTCTTCTACAATGTGCGTCTCATAAGCTATGATAATTCCAAGCAATTCTCTATAGTAAGAGTGCTCAAGTTAGACATCACGTCAATAACAAAAACCTTGGGGTTAAATATTGTTGGTAGAGACCTCAATATTTTCTAAATAGTGACCTCATCTTCAAATATTTCATCTATGTTCTTGATCATATTTGTCATTTTTTCAACCCTTCGGAAATATTCTCCAATAGATTCATCTTCTTTCATTTTCAAGCTCTCAAGCCTCATCCAATAGGTTTGTATATTTTTTTTCTTCACCTACTTATCACCTTCATAGATATACTCACGTTTGTCCCAAACATATTTGGTTGATTTATAATGCATGAATTTTATCAGCTTATTCTTGCTAAGCCCTGCCAAAATAACATTTTTAGCATTGCCATTGTTTCGAAAAATATTCTTTCCATCAGGGTCTAAAGAAAGAACATGAGGAACAACATATTTGGTCACCACAATAGAATAAACATCAACCCATAAACTCATGATATTCCATTTCATTCTCATCTTCCATAAATTGTAGTTCTCACTGTAAAAAACTAGGAGCTTCACATCATGGCCAACCATTTTCCCTTCTCAATATCTCCTTTAAGTAGTCAAGTTGTAGCAAAGGATCTGATGTTGATACCAATTGTTAAACAAAAGTAATACTAAGAGTGGGGGGTGAATCAATATTATGAAATTATTATAAAATATTTTCAATTAAAACTTATTCATAAATTCACTTCAACAAATGTAATAAGATTATGTACATGAAAAACAAAAAAATCGCCACATGTAGACACTTGGATTTTAGGTTGGAAAACCCCCCTCTAGGGAAGAAAACCACCGAACTATTTCATGCTTCTTCTTATTATCTATTGGTTCAAAATATTCTCATTTACATTATATCAGCGAACACCACTAGGAATGGAGCACCCACCCCTTGACTGAAAAGAGAATTTTGGCCACAACCAACTTGGAGCACCCACTCCTATAATAGACAATCAAAATGCACTTAGCTTGATTCCCCTACTCCAAGTACAAATAATTCTACAACAAGATAATATAATTTATAATTGAAAATACTTCTCCATAAATAAAAATATCATTAAAAAATAACAGTAAACAGGTACAATTTCCCGCTCCAAATGAGAAAAATTCTCTCCACACGCACTCTTCAAACTAATCTTCAATCCTTGCTTACAACTTTAAAACACTATTGATGAATAGCTTTTGAAGCACACTAAAATATTGAAGCTATGAAATCATTACTACAATCATTGGTTTGGGTACTTTCTCTACATGCATACTCACTCACTCACTCTACTATAGAACCAACCAAATGAGAAATTCTCATTCTAATATTTGTAAATTTTGGAGATGGTCAATACATTTTTCAAATGATGGAGCTTTCCAAAACTCTTTTCACACACTTCATACTTAATATAGATAGGCTTCTTGACCAAATAAATCCATTTACTCTACTAAAATTTTGATATTTTCAAAATTTATTAACTTCTAGAGTCCCGTGACTTGTCTTAACTTTTTTTTTTAATTCTAATCATGAGGTTCCCCTAAAAACAATTCAATTGTGCACACAAAATTCATAGTGAATTTCATGTATCCTTTTAGTCACACAGACAAGACAGTGAAAATTTGATTGTAGGTGCACACACAACACTGAAAACCATCTACAGAGGCCTTTTTGTCACACGCATAACCCACCATCCATGCAACTGGGGTAGAGCATAATGTAAACCAAGAGATATTTCCCTCAAACTTGCAGTAGAGCTTCAGGGGGTCATGTCAACCAACAATGTATCCTTCCAATCCCATCATGACATTAAGAAACCAACTGCATGACTCAACAAAACTCCCCACACAACATCAACTAGACTTCTATGAAAGTTGTTTTCAAATGAGGCCTTATTACATCATGACACCTCTTCTACAGACATGTTGATGGTGCTCGACCTGCCAACATTCAAGGGGTCTCCTCAGTATGTGGTGCCAATTAGATGTCACATCGTTCGGGATAGGACCCCCATCTGGAATATGGCTCAGTTGTTAGTTTCTTAAAGATTTTCATTGGCTGTAATAGTTAGCAAGAGAGAGGAATGCAGGTGTTCCTTCAAAAAGCAAGTGTGCCTGGTGAGTGTTTGGACATAAGTGTGTCAAGGTTCTTCTACTATGTAGGGAAAATAAATTGAGGTTCTAAGAGAGAGGTAATAATACCAGTCTAGTAGAAACACATACAAAAAAGAGATATACATCTAACATCCAACGAAATATTCCACAAATATGTGACGAGAATTGCAACCATTACAACACATTCTCAATATGATAGAACTAAAATAACTGAAATAGTTCAACTACTTTAGTACAGGTGAAAAAAACACGAATCATAAACATTCACATAATAGTCTTACATGTTGGACATCAGGTTTCATATATTAAATAAATATCCTAAGACACATGTATACATCAAACACCACTAACTCCAATAGTGGAGTCTTGGAGCCACCACTTTCTCCTCAAAAGAACTATTTTGTCTCTCTAATGCCTTGTGGGAGGAGCCAAGGTGAAAATTCCTTTTCTCATACACTGAGGGTGTACATATAACCAATGGGGTGATGTTTCACCTTCCTTGTGACTCTTTGACTACCCTCATGAATATTTGACTTCCTATGACTTTTCAACTTTACATGACTCTTCATTTTTTGTATATTTCCTTTGGACTTCCACTTACAATAAATTTTCGAATAGTAAATTACATAATCCACAATAATAATGTGGCATATGATGAATTATGAAATAACAAGACATGAAACTACTAACATGGAATTCTTGATGACATGGAAATTTCAATCCATTCTTGTTGCTCCTTGCTATGTGTCTACCTTGGAATCCTCTTCTATCCACCTCCATGTGGCTTAGAGGTAAGGAGTCTTTGGTGATATCAAGTCTTGAGTTTTGGTTTCAAAATGGTGTACCTTTGCTTTCTCTTGATTGATGAACTTGTGTAATCATCTAGAGATATGTCTTTTAGTATGTTACCTTCTCCATCTCCTTCTTCATCATCTTGTCATGGACTGATATAGTACCTGCATTTTTAATTCACTCATGACAAGATGCCATTAGTCTGATAAACCCCTAGTCTAAGATGTTGCATGTTAATCCACTGAATAAGCCAAAATTGGGTGGTAGGCTAAGGAAGAGGCTCAGTGACTGTGAAATTGTAGCTCAAGAAGTTAGGGGTGAAGCTTGAGCCTTGAGACTACGTAATGCACAGTTCAAGATAAATTGAGGAAGAAAATTATGCATTTTGGAATCTCAGTGAGCTAGGCTTAAGGGTTGAGAATTGATTTAGGTTGATACACAGTTATAGAATGCAGAGAAGGCCCAGTGATTGCACAATTTCATAGTTCAGGAGCTCAAGGGTTGGCCCTAAGCTTAGAGACTATGTAGTCCACAGTTGGGGCCAAGATGGAGGGCTAAATTGCACAAGTTTGCAGGCCAAACCCTAAGATTGTGCACTGAAACTGCTTAGTACACAGTCCTGGGAGGTAGAAACTATGTATTATACAAAATCAAGAGGTAGGGTTGCAACTTGAGGGTTGGAACTACACAATGCACAATCTAGGAGGGTCAAATGAGGCTAAGTTTCTTAGTCACAAAGTTTTTAAGAATTTGACTAAGTTTGGGATCGGTGAAGTTGATGTGAACAATGATGAGACTCAAATGTGATCACACACTTAGAACAATTGATGACACAACAATGTAGATCATCCAAGGCACATGAACAACCTACTTCCCATAGTGCGACAACTTTGTGATCACCTACAACAGGTGCAACACTAAAGATACACTTTGTGACGATCATGACGACACTTGTGCGACAATGCTTAAAACATTGGGAATAAGTGCGATGGATTTTTACATGGTAAGATGAACTCATTTTAAAAAATATAACCCCTTAAAACCACCAAAACAAGCTTATATACATTGTGTGACACTTAACATGCAAAAATACGACACTTTTTTGTTATCATAAAAGGGACCAAAACATTTAGTGAAAACACATGGAATGGACTTCAATGTTTGCGACGACAATATACAAGACCAAGGTAGGCTCTAAGATTTGGTGTAGGCAAAAATTTTGGAGGGTGTTATAGCAGCAACAACACTTGGTGACATACTGGTAGAATTCCATCTTCTCTATCTTGGTTGAGCCTTTTGTGTAGGATCTTAGTTCTTCAGGGAGTAATGATTCATCATGCATATCACTTTGACCTCCCCACTTACCCCATGAATAAATATGGCCTTTTGTACTTCTCAGTCGAACACAATCATAAGATTAAGCAATATCACAACGTTTCAAACTGGAAATGGTAGTGTAGTGCATGAGATTTATATTTTGGGAGTATAGTTTTTCATCCTTAATGTTGCTCCGCTGCCAGCATGCCAGGATAGTACTCCGATAGAGTCACTATAGGAACAAAAACATTACTTTGTTGCCAACGAGCCTAGACAGTACCCCAATTGAGTTTCTTTCTTCACCTCTTTGCGCAAGAAGCTTTTCTCTTCTTTTGACTTTATTTATATATTTAAAGAGTATTGTGCATTGGCACTTATTTATTTTATGGGTGGAAGAGGGATCCAATCTTATTCAGAGAAGGAAAGGTCATTCCTTCAGAGAAGCATATAAATACATCTGATTTAGGATTTCTTATTTAGAGTTTCCCCTTTTCTTCTTCTACTAATTGGATAAGCGTGAAAAAATCGAAACATAAAAACTGAATGTGGCATAAGCTTCCCTAAATAGTCACAAGTATCACGGTTTGACCAAAACTCTCCTTACAGATAGATCATTTTTTATTTTGGAACTTCATTAACCAAAATATGCAATGAACACAAGGAAGGAGGACTGAATGTTAGCCAAAAGTTGTGGTGTCACAAGAATCTTTTCAATTCATCCACACACAAAGAAGCGAGAAAACACGTTCACATAAGATGCTTATTTACATAACAAAATAAAACGCAAGACCAAACCAATAAGAAAGGAAAGAAACTATGTGCATATGGAATGTTACAACCCTAGATCACCATTGAAAATAATGTTTTAACTCTTGGCCATTAACAGGAAGAGAGTAAATCTTCTCGTCTAGTGATTGAAGATGATCTAATCCATAGGGATTGGAACTTAATGTGTTTTCCTTTGTCCTCGTGGGCTTTGTCCCACTTCAAGACTAGGTCACCCACACCAATTCATTTTTCCTTGTAGACTTCTTGTCAAACCACCTCTTTATACGAATCTGGTGACGTGAATTTTTATTTTTCTTTTTGTCTTTCTTCCAACAACTTGTGAAGGGTGTCTATCCTATGCTGAACCCTAAAGCATGGATTTACCTGGGATTCTTGTGAAAGCTGAAGGGTAGGAAATTAGATGTTAGGGGGTAGGATGGCTTCATTTTTTTACACCAAGAAGTAAGTAGACATATATAGAGAAGGTTTGGCATGACTCAATCAGCCCATAAGGTATTCACCAAAGTGGAGTCCGAGTTCCTCTATTAAGAGAAAATGGTATTCTTGATAATGTGAATGAGGTTTTTATTTGTAGACTCAATAAGAAAATTTCCCTATAGATAGTAATTAGCTAAATGTTTAAATACAATTCCATTTTCCAATGCAAAAACATATAATCTTATCGATGAAAAGTATGTTGCATTATAAAAAAAGTGAAGTCAAAATGCCAAACCTGGAAATGATATTTTTTTGAAGGAAGCTGATGACTTCCTGGTCATTCACTTGTTTTAGTGCAACTTCTTCTTCCCACTGCGTGAAGATGTCTGTAGCAGTGAGAATATAGTGGCGTTGCTTTGATGAGTGTGGGAAAATCTCACTAATCACATCTAGGCCCCATTATTGAAATGGTTCTTCCACTATAATAGGATGCACCAGGGTGACTGGCTTCTTTCCTCTATAGGCACACTTTTGACAGACTGGACACTTGCAGGCATAGGCGTGAGCATATTTGAATAAAATGGGCCAATATAAATTGGTCTGCATAAATTTATGCATTGTCGTGTCACCCGCGAAGTGTTCCCCAGCTGGTCCATGGTGGAGATCACGTAGTACTTTCTCTGAATTGTGCGCTTCCAAGCACCTGAGAAGTACTCCATTATGGTGCTTTATGGAAAGCACCCCATGGACCAACTAGTAATATAATGCTTTTAGTCTGAGTGCCATCTTCATCTATGCGGATAAGTGTGATGGAAAGGTTTCATGCTCAAGATACTGGCGCACATCAGCATACCAAGAGTTTGCGATAATAGTGGGGGAAAATCACTCAACATTATACATTTTGATTTCTTGCTTCCATCCAGATGGATCTTCTTATTTTACATCTACCACTATTTCTACTAAATGACATAGAGAGTGGAACTTAATCATGCGAACTGGTTTGAACTCTAAATCATACTCTTGTAGACCCATCATCAAATTTTTTCTCCTCTCACCCAACTCTTTTTGAACAAACATCGATCTGACTATTGGGTGTGGCACAAAGATAATACAATAATCCTTCAATATGTAGGGATGAAAGTGTTTCACCACCTTATAGGATGCATATGCTTGCTTATCAATGGCAGGTTAGTTAAGGTTAGATCCTTGTAGACTGGCACTGATGAACGATATAGGTCGCTCATTGTTCTGATTGTCCTTTTGTGTGAGCAAAGTGGCCAGAGAGGTGTCAAAAGCAAAATTGTAGTGCATAAAATATTTCCTAAAGTATAGGTTGTATAAGGTTGGTGCTTCTACAATAGATTTATTTATACAAGAAATCATGTCTTTTTCCCTTTTATCCCACTTGTATAATGCATATTTCTTTACCATCTCTTGAATAGGTTTCACGATCTGAGCGTAATTGGAGATGAACCTGTGGAGAAAATTAATCTTCCCTAGGAAGGACTGCATAACCTTCTTGTTCATAGGGAAGGGAATTTGTGTGATAGCTCTAACCCTTTTTTGGTCTACTTTAGTCCCAATTTTCATGATGATGTGGTGCAAGATATTTACCTCAGAGAAAAAATACTCCTATTGGGATTAAGGGATATCCCTTATTTCGAATGTCGCTGCAAATATTTCTTCAAATGGTGTAAGTGGTCAAATATCTTCTTTGAAAACACCATGACATCGTCTAAATGCACCATTATGCTATGTCCGATCAATCTGCAAAATGCGACGTCCATCGCATGTTGAAATGTTTCACCTGTGTTGACTAACCCAAATGACATTCTTCTAAATGTGAACATGCACCACTTTGTGTGGAATGTAGTTTGTATTCTATCAAGCTCTAAGACGAGAACTTGGTTTTAGCCTGAATAGCCATTGAGAAAGGAGAACATCTTTGACCCTGATATTGTCTATAGTATCTATTCCATAGATGGAACGAGGTCCAATTCAAGTTTTACAAATAAACACACAAGTGGATTTCCCTGAACATCTTCCTCATTAGGACCAAATTAGATACATAGATTGAATGTCATACTTTATATATGATCAGAGCATCCAACATTTTTCTAAACTCCATTTGAATCCGGGGCTCAAGCATTGGATGTAATTTTCATAACTTATGTTGAAAAGGCTTGGCCCCTTCTTTGATCAAGATCACATGCTCTATTATTCACGTGTCATAAGTTTTGAGCTCATCATATATCAACACAAAAACATCTTGGTACTGCTTGAATAAGAAAATGAAGGCTTACTGATCTTGGGGTATGAAACAAGTACTGAGATTGATAAATTTCAGATCCTTTTTCATTCCAATATTTATTTTCTCCTGTGATAACGTTGAACTGTGGGTTTTTGCATTGACTAGCCCTCTAAAGTGATTTTACAAGTCATATATATTTTCCAACAATACCATGCCCTTCAACATGGGGTTTTCTTTATTTTTACAAGTTGCATCCTACAACGGTCTTTTGTGCTTATATTTATTGATAGCCACATCCATGAATACATCAACTTTCACCATAAAGGATAGTATCCGTTGATCATCATTGAAAAATGCATAAGTTAGTGATATTGTTAGGGACTGATGGTTCATAAATAATTTTAAAATAAAAAATGTCCCTAAGCATCGATAACCTAGCAACAACATTTGCTAATGCATCCATAGTTGTGTTACACATTCTTGGAACAGATACAATATTGAAAGTTTAGAAATGAGAAATCAAATTCCATACATCATATTGATAACCTTTCTTCTGTGATGAAACACAATGAATAGTATTATGTACCTATCATACAACGATTTTAGAATCACCTACAACTTTAAGGATCCTAAAATTGAGGTCAATGGCCCTCTGTAAGCTCAAAATGAGTCCTTCATATTTTGCAGTGTTGTTTGTGCTCTTGAATTCCAAGCAGCTCACAATCCAGTGTTTCCTCCGTTTCAAGTCTACTAAAACACAACCAGCTCCAAATCCCTACTGCATATTTAAACCAACAAAATGAAAAATCCAAACATCACATGTACAAGGACTATGCATTACATTAGTACTAATACTACAACTACTACTTACTGCACAAATGTCATTTTCACCAGTTGGACTAGGAAGGGGCTTCAATTGTATGTCAGATGGGATTGTGGAAGATTCAGCAAGATAGCACCCCAGATCAGTTTCTCAAAAGAAATTTCCAAAGATAATATTTGAGAAATAAACTGGTTCATTTTTTCCCTCGAAGGGTGTGACAGTGTGCTTCATGTAAAAATTTGAGTTTACCTGAATTTGGTGATTTCTACCCTTATACAAAAGCCATAAATGTTACCTGTCCATAAAAAAATACCATTGTATTTTTTTGGACCAATATTTGCTCAATAGAACACCATACACATCCAGATTGTCCACAATTACTATATTTATACCCTGGTGAACTCATTGGTCGAATGATAAGTGAATAATCACATTTTTTAGTTCACCCATATCATGGAAAAGGGTCCTGGCCAGCAAAATGATGCATGCATTTGTCTTATCCCATTTTGCATTAATTTTCTTAGCTACTAATAGGGGCATTACATTTACAAATTCACTAGAATCAACTAAGTAATTGTGTACATTATAATTGAAAGTATCGAAGGTTAAAAAAAATGGAGGGTAGAGTGTATTTGCACATAATGTTAAATAATTAAGCATAGATTCTAGGGGACCAGAGGACCCCTTTAGTGAAGAAGAAATTTTACTTGAGGTAGGATATTCAAGAGCATGAACAAGAAGTTCTCACTCGCTCGTGATCCTTGTATGTTCAAAGAGAGAAATGTTCGTGCGTGCTTTCTTCATGTCTTTGAGGATGTTATAAAAAAGTGTGAGAGACACTACTAAAGTGTCTGGAGGAGTCAATTTATATGATACTTCTAGAATGATGGGCTTACTTTTTCTATTTGCGGAATTTGTAGCCACATTTCGAGACTTTCTCTAAGTTTTCTACGCTGCGTTGATGGAAGATGTGATCTTACTTAGCAAACGATCTTTCAATTTATTCTTTTTCAATTCTTGTCTAGAGACTGGCCCTTGGCTTAAAACTTTGTATTGAATGTTCTACTTTTGGGCCGGGTCCTCACTCAATGGTTTTCTTCAACACTTTTCTTCTCGGCTGCATAAACACAACTAATTGTATTTATTGCATGTCAAACATTTGCAGCTTCTTTAGTTGTAGCAATTTCTTCCTTTTCTTCTGCTAGCTCAGTATTATCATTAGAAAGTACTGTATCAATGATATGCACAACAAGATCCTTCATGTTAGATCTAAGACTTTTGTGATCCATAATGTAGATATAAGTCTTTCGGATTAATCACATCATTAGGATTTGGTCGACGTTTTGAACCAGCTAATGTTGTGGTTCGATTGTGGGAATTTTTTTCTGAATGATATTCTTGATGAAACGAGCAATATTGGTCAATGCACATACTCTCAACATTCATCACAATGTTATACCTCTACGCAGAATTGGATGATTGGTTGTTGTTGTTGTTGGAGTTAGCAGCCCTTCTCAAAAAGATGAATTTAGGAGGCTTTCTTCTCATGGTGGTTTCGCTTGACCTTTCGTTTAACTCTGCCAACTCATTGGATAAAGACTTGATGGTGCAGGTCAAGCTCTCAAGATCGATATCTTGTTTGTCCTTGGCCTTGTTTATGGAGGCATGAAACCTTTTGTCCATGTCTTTGGAGTCCTTTGGTGATTCATCATCAATGATGGCTCTAATCGCATGTAAGTCCTTTTCAACTGTGATTGCTTCTTTATATTTTTTTGCAAGAGCTTCTATGGAAGTTATCTTCACGAACTGTGCGATGCTTGTAGGTAAGGCATAAGTATAATAATCGATAATGATGGAGTCATGAGATTTCGTATCCTTAGGAAATATGTTCAATATATGATTAAACCTCTGATTGAAATATTTCAATTTCTATTTATGCTCCAGCTTAATACTTCCCAACTCTCTTAATAACATCGCAGGGGTTTTTTCATTGACAAACTTTTCAAGAAAAAAATTCTTAAACCCCTTCCAATTCTAGATTGAGTTCAGACGAAGGTTGTGATACCATATAGATACTCTACCATCCAAGGTACATAGAAAAATTCTACATGCAACATCATCGTAATGTACCTCATGCATTTGCATATGTAGGTAAAAATTGTCCAACTAGTCCTCTACTTTCAATGCTTTTTCAAGGTCATGCTTTTTTTAACAGCTTCTCGCGTGCCTCAGCATCTTTTGTAACACACCCAATAGTGAAAGTTGGCCCCGAATCATCCAATCTAGATCTTGGTCTGCCATCTCCTCGTCTCTGTGACCCTCCTCTTTGTTAGAGTTTGATGGATATTCTTCTTCCTCTCCAGAATGTGATGGATCTTCTTCTTATTCTTCACCACCTAACCCATAGAAAGTATCATCTAAGAGTACAACATTGTCTGCTTCACCTCAATTAAAATATGGAGGCTACTCTAGTTTATTCGTGCTTTTTGCAGTCTTTGTTAGTTCTTCAAGAGTGTTGAAAAACAAATCTTCAATTGTCAAAACCATTATCTCGGTAGGAGTGGTCACATTCTTGTTTTGAAAATAAGGAATGTTGTGTACTCTAGAAATAAGTCTGATAGCCTTTGCAAGCTTATGGTTTATAGGCCAGATGGCCCAAAGCTGCTCGTCAAATATTTCACAAGTTTGTTCAAGATTAGGCTGACAATATCCACTAACTTCAGGAATATGAACAGGGGAGGCACTAGGAATATTTATCCCTTGACCAAAAGATGTATGGTGAGGGTGGGTGAGGTTATAAGCCATAAAATTATGGCTTCCCTCCTCTAGTTCTAGAAATGTTGACCATGTTTGACCAACCAACATTTAAGGGGTCTCCCTGATATGTGATGTCAATTAGACCTCACACCATTTGGGATAAGAGCCACATCTGGAATATGGTCTAGTTATTAGTTTCTTAAATATTTTCCTTGGCTCTAACTATCAATAATAGAGAGGAATGTAGGTGTGCCTTCGAAAACTAAGTGTTTCTAGTGAGTGTTCGATTGTAGGTTTGTCAAGGTTCTTCTACTGCGGAGGGAAAATAATGTGAGCCTCTAAGAGAGAGGTAATTGTACCACTCAGGTAGAAACACAGACAAATAAGAGATACCCATCTAACATCCAAAGGAATAGTACACAAAAATTTGATGGGAATTAAAGCCATTACAACACATTCTTAATATGGTAGCACTAAAATAACCAAAATAGCTCAACTACTTTAGTACAAGTGAAAAGAAACATGAATCATAAACATTCACAGAACAATGTTACAAATATTCATAGTCCATGCATGAAGAACACGTTGGCCATCAAGTTTCATATATTAAGTAAACATCCCAAGACACATTTATACATCGAACACCACTAGCTCCAATAGTGGAGCATTTGAGCCACCACTTGCTCCTCAAAAGAACTAGCTTGTCTCTTTAATTCCTTGCGAGAGGATCCAAGGTGAAAATTCCTTTTCTCATACAATTAGAGTGTATATATAACCAATGGGGTGATGTTTCACCTTCCTTGTGACCGTTTGACTACCCTCATGACTTTTTTACTTCCTATGACTTTTCAACTTTATATGACTCTTCATCTTTTGTACATGTCCTTTGGCCTTCCACTTTACAATACATTTTCGAATAGTAAATTACATAATCCACAATAGTGATGTGGAATATGACAACTTATGACATGACATGACATGAAACTATTGACATGGGCTTCTTGATGACATGGAAATCTCAAGCCATTTTTTTTGCTCCTTTCCATGTGTCTTCTTGGGAATTCTCTTTTATCCACCTCCATATGGCTTAGAGGTAAGGAGTCTTCAATGATATCATGTCTTGAGTTGTGGTCACAATATAGTGTCCCTTTTCTTTCACTTGATTGATCAACTTGAAAATCATTTACAAATATTTCTTTCATCTTGTTCCCTTCTCCATATCATTTTTCATCATTCTATCATGGACTAATAGAGTACCTACATCTGCAATTCACTCATAACAAGATGAAATTAGTCGGATAAACCCCTAGTCTAAGATTTTTCATGTTGATCCACTAAAAGAGTTAGAACTAGGTGGGAGGTTGATGGAGAGGCTCAATGACTGCACAATTGTGCAACTCAGGTAGTCATGGGTGAAGTTTGAGCCTTGCGACTATGCAATATGAAGTTTAGGTTGGATCGAGGAAGAAAATTGTGCAGTTTGGGAGCTATGTGAGCCGATCTGAAGGGTTAAGCACTGATTTAGGCTACTAGGTAGTTCTGGAAGGTAGAGAAGACCCTGTAATTGCAAAATTGAGTAGTTCAAGATCTCAAGAGCTCTAGTGTCTGACTATGGTAGGCCATTATATGATCATTTTGAGCGAAAACTACACCCAAAACATAGTCTGAAGCATTTCTCTTAATCTCAAAAAATTATTGCAGATCAAGTAAGGAGAGCATTGGTGGTTAGCACATGTGGTCAGTTGGATGAGGACCCATGAAATATGGGAGAACCCTAACCCAAACTTGCAATAAAATTTGGAAAATCCTAAGAAACTATGAAGCTCAATTAGTCTGGTCGACATTAACCACTCATGAATGAGTTGAATCTTAGCAAGATCCAAATTCAAACCATTCTCATCAATAATGTATCCTATGTATTAGACCTTATTCATCTTGAAGGATCATTTTTCCAAGTTTGCATATAGCTTATGCTACCACATTGTGTGAAGGACCTATTGGATATGCTACAAGTGTTCTACCAAACCCTTGCTAAGTTTGAGGATATCATCCATATATACCACCATAAAATAATCGGTGAAAGGATGAAAGGTGTCATCCATCAACCTCATGAAATTTGTTGGGCCATTCCTCAAACCAAAGGATATGACCAACAATTCAGAAAGAACTGCTTTGGAATTGAAATAAATATTCCATGCATCAGTTTATTCTATTGGGACTTGGTCGTAGCTGGACTTTAAATCAATCTTACAGAAGTACTTATCCCCTTGAAATGTTAATTTTTCATAGGGATACATTTTTCTTACCTTCGATAATTTCATTTCTTCATGAATACATCAAGTTCACCACATATCATCATTACATTATTCATATCAACACCATTATTCATTAGCATATGTAATTATATAGGAAGAACACCATAATCATCATCAATGCAAAAAAATATATAGGAACAATAGAAGAAAAACATGCACACATAGAGACACCAGGATTCATCTGAGACTAGGGAAAAACCCACTAGCGGGAAGAACCTTGTAAATCTTCTTCTTCTTAGATTGTCATCAAATGATTTAGCAAAATAGAATACAACGATCCATAATGATATCGATACAACAAAACAACATTGATATCCATGAAACATATATAATCATGCTTATAATCAAAACCCTTATTCTGATGACTGCAATGTACTCTCACTGACTGTAGTCAACTATTAGATACTGTTATCACTTAACAGAGTCTTCAAAATATTGAAATTTCATCGTTGAGTCCTAGATGCATGGAGGAGGAGCTATGTGAACATCTATAACAATCTTGGAAACTCTCTGTGAACTATATGCCAGCATCTATGGTAGCCTAGATGCTCCCTAGACCATTCTATGCATGCATCCGAGGGCCAACACACTAGATCTACTCCAAACCCTCAGACACTCTCTTCCAGTTACTGTACATGCACTCAAGACTTCCTAGACACTCTCAGGACCACTTTATGCGAGTGTTTGGGGACCGAAGCCTCCAGATATGCAATTGAAACCTTGGATGCTCCCATAGAATTTTGTGCTAGTGTTTAGAGCTCTATGGACATTGTCTTTACCACTATGTTCCAATGTACAAGGACTAAAATTCCTAGTCTATGTTAGCGTCTAGGAATTAGAGAACCCTAGATTAGTGAGAGCTTCATCCTTGAGATTTCATACCCTTGCATTAACTATCCTTAGAAAGACCTGTGCAAACCAAGACAATAAGAGAAGAGAGGATGGCTTCATCAATGTGTCCAAATGAGCTTGAAGTCTTTTCTATGTATAGTCTTTCATGAGGGTCCACTTGGGGTTGAGGCTGACCTTTCCAAATTAACATGTGCTTAGGGCCAACCTAACCCAATATGGATGAGTGAATAAATAAATTCAAAAACCAACTCTCTTCTCAAAATAAGGTGATATTTAGGTCAATTTTTGCCCTCTTGAAAAGTGGAATATAATGCAATTATGATCTCAGTCATTTAAGTTTTCCAAGGTGGAATTTGACCGTAGTTGAAAACATTAACACTCCCTCTCAACTAAGAAGAATTGCACCTGCCAATATTTGTCCATCAATCAATATGTCATTCTTTTGTCTTGAAGTGTCATCACATATCATCCTTGATCATCCCTTTCATGTAGTCATCATGCCATGACCACATCAAGTATCTCATCATTACAAATCCTCAATGTACATATCGATCTATCTCTTTCTTATTCCTTCTTATCTCTTGGTTGTTCTTGCTCGTATGTTGAACATTCTCAAATATCGAAGAAGAATAATTTGTTACTGGAGGGGAGCTTAAGCTACTACCCTCTATCCATCAAGCTGCGACCTGGAATCTCTGCCAATGGGCTACTACTTGAAATATCATCATCAATTTTCATTAGAGAGCATATCATCAAGGAGCACATCTTAACCTTGAACCACATCGGGGAACACATCTTGACCCGGAATCTCATGGTGGAGCTATAAATCTACAACCCCATATTTAGCAATAGGATGTCCAAACACATAGGGGAGCACATCGTGACCCTGAGATCTCATCAGGGAGCTCAATCTTAACCTGGAATCACATAGGGTTATCTCAACCCATCCTATTTCCTACTGATATTCCCATTGATGACCCTAAATAGTCATGTGGTAGAACACCTATGTCATAATCAACTTCGATTGTACACCCCAAGTACACTCTCAACTCATTGGCCAAATGAGGAGCAGTATTCCCAACAAGCCTTTCTTGTGGGTATGATGCCAACTGGGGTATGTTGGAAATAATATGGGGGGGGGGTGAATCAATATTAGTCAAGTTAATAATATTTTTCTTTTCTTACTCAATTTCATATATGCTACTTCAATGAAGGAAACCCACGTGTGTACGCAACTTTGTTTAATGAAACAAGCGTATATCTAGCAAACTAATGATTCTGTTAATTCATCATATGTTGATCTTTAATCTGAGTATCAATACTTTATTAAACACTAAACAATAACCTAGTGCAGTTAATAACAGAAAGAACCATCACACATGAACACCAAGATGTAAGGTGGAAACCGAATGTGGGTAAAAACCACCTGCGGATGTCGTCTTTGTCTTCTCTTAATAATAAGAAAATATGTTTGCAACAATGTACTGGTGCAGACTCATACTAGTATGCAGGCTTCTACCTACATAAGGCTACAACCTTCTTTTATTCTCTAGCTTCTACTTGAAAGGTGCTACAACTCCATAGCTCTTGTACTTGCCGATATATTTACTAGTACGTAGGTGCCAAACTACAGAAGGCTACGAACTTCTTTCTTCCTCAAAGTACCACATTTCATAAATTTTCAGACTGGATACTCTTGGAACACAAAACCATAATCTGAAGGCCACATTTCATCCAATTTTCATACTGGACCCATCAACAACATTGAAGCTCAAAATCAATCACCACTGTAATACAACTATTGCATTACCCATTCATTGAATACTCAATCATAAATCTCTAAATCACCCAACAACTTAATGATTGAAACCCTGTCATCAAAACATAGTCACCAAAACATAGAGCAGAATCCAGAACTCTACAACAATGTTCAAAGCCAACTGTATCATAAAAATCCATGCATCAGAGTGCATATGCTACTTGGAAGAGTTGAACCAACATGTATATGCAACTTCACCAAAGAAGACCAACAAATATGTCATCAAATACTTATAACTTCGCTGCACTTCCCGACTTCAGATATACCCAGATCATTGCATACAAAAGGATAATACGTGTGTTAGCAACCAAATCTATTCCATTAGATCACATAAAGGTAAATCATTATGATCCTGATCCATTATTAGATCTCATCCATCAACACTGAAGTTAATCACAATCAACCAATCTGAATATGCAGAATATTGTCACCAGTAAACAGTCACCAGAACTCAGAAATTTTCATCAACAACCAGAACCACCTATAACTTCAAACATCATAGTTCATACGGAATACACTACTTAGATGTGTCTAACTTGCATGTATACACACTTTTATCAAAGTCAACCAGCGTATACATATGTAAATATTCATTCATAATTTTGCATCTATTCCAGACTTCAGGTATACCCAGATCATAATATTTACAGAACATCACAAGCATCAGTATACAGATCTAGAAAAAGCATGATCAAACCATATAGAGATGATTCATTCCAAGACATAAGATCCCAATCCATCATTAGATATTTTCCTCCATCAACCGCTGAGATTCCTCCTTGGCTCAGATCAAGAAAAGCATCATAAACCCATAACCTACATACTGGATCTCACACTTCATCAGATATTCGAGACTTGCATCCTTGCACTTTGGCCTAACGATTTTATTCTCCTTATATAGGTTTAGGCCTCTCTCAATACCATGGTCCAAAATCACGTAGGACCAATACCTTGGACCCAATACCTGGGGTTAATACCTCGGACAAAATACCATGGACCAATACCAAAATACCATGGTCCAAATACCACGGACCAAAACTTAGTTTTCTGACATGTACACACCTTTCTTTCTGTGAAAATTCTTGTGTATGTTATACGTGCCTTTGTATATAGTGAACCTATGTGTATACACGACTTGGTATATAGTGAACCTGTGTATATACACGACTTGGTATATAGTGAACCTACGTGTATACACGACTTGGTATATAGTGAACTTGTGTATATATGCGACTTGGTATATGGTGAACCTATGTATAACTTTCTTTCTCCATTCTTGTTGTTTACCTACTATATTGTGATCTTTCATTTGAGAGAGTTGCCTTCTGAACTAATTCCTTGAAGCTGCCCTGCTTTTCTTGACATCTTTAAATACTATTATCATGCATTTTGTCACATCCGATATCTCTTCTGTAGATTCATCTAGTTACCATGTATAAGTGAGTTTTTCTACTACAAGTGGGTTTCCATCAAGTACAACACATTCATCATAATGCCAATAATTGCCCCCTTTGGACTTGATGGCAACAACAGCACCAAGTCACTCTCCCCCTTTGACATCAAGGGAAAAGGGCAGACCAAGATCTTCTCCCCCTAAGAGCGGAAGACTTTCATATCTGAATAGTTGAATATTAATCATGCTCCCCCTAGGCACATGCTAAATTCTTTGATTGAACTCCCCATTTATTCATGTTGAGATGTATTGTATCATCCATACTCCCCCTGAACACATGCAGAGTCTGCAAATACTTTCAAGAAAATAACATGACTCTATAACTTAACTATGTGAGTTTGACCTTCCTATCACCAATGACTCATACATACATTCATTCTCCCAACCAAGTGGGGATAAACTTGACTCATCCACCCAACCAATTGGGGATATACCAGATACCAATTGTTTATACATGACTGAAATATTACATCATCCTTCCCATGCATAGTGGGGGTACAAATTACATCATATGACCAAAAGGGATTCATCAAACGACTACAATAGACAAAGACAAACTATTACATCATGGATCTTGATATGAACTTTACATCGAATGACAGAGACCAAATATCTAAACAAGACCATGATAGTCATCAACAACTATCATAC
Source organism: Pinus taeda (assembly GCA_000404065.3). NCBI lineage: Eukaryota > Viridiplantae > Streptophyta > Pinopsida > Pinales > Pinaceae > Pinus > Pinus taeda. Next base: position 114,798 of record APFE030716811.1, on the reverse strand, counting down.
ACAATGTATGATCTGCTCCATAAGCATCTGTCAATACCATCCATACTAGCAACCTGTATAAGTCCATTAGTGTAGATATCAGCAACCTGTGACAAGGTATGTCTACATATAGATATCAAATCATCCTCTTGATCTTGAACATTATCATAACCTTCCATGAATGAATTCTGCATATGTCATACAAAAGCATTCACATTATATCATATGTGAAAAACACCATAGTCATCACATCATCATCAAGATCTGCATGATCTTTTATACCATCCATGTATCATCACTCAGGAACATCCCACATTTGATAAGGATCAATCAACATATGTGAGTATCAACCTATCATCATATAGGTACGAAATCATCATCATCATGTCTTCAAATAGTTATGTCTTCATGTGACCTGCAATAACTCCATTATCTTGGCCAACCAAAAATGCAACTTTGAGTAATCATCCACGTATCCAGCAATGTATATAGCACTATGTATATAGCAAACCTTGATCTCAATATATTTTGTCAAGACTTCTTGATATCATCAACAACAACAATCCTCAACCATGTGAGAGGCAAGAACTATAGGAATCTTGCATCATAATTGTATTATATGATCTTTATGCATATGACGATTGCAGCATATGAGTGTGATGCAGGAGCATTGGAACGGGCTAGCAATGTGGGAAATTGCCCACATGTTGTGGCTTGAAAACAAAATCGTATTTTACTTGCTGTTGATGGTAGAGTCGAGTTCAGTTAATTTATTGTTGTAATAGATCTAATCTCTGTATTTAGTATTGATATGTTAGGCGTATCTTGATATCTCTTGTTAGAATAATTATTGTTATAACAACAGCTAAAGAAGGGCGATTCTGGTGGAGATAAATGTCAAACTGAAGATCGCTTGGAACGGATCAACGCCGATTTCTCAAGAGCGCCTGAAATCTGGTAAATGGTTAACCATGTGTCATATACCTGTGCTAACCACCGACTGGCAACTACAGATGTGTGGACTGAATTCTCGGTGATCAACGAACCTACATTAAACGTCCAACTGACATCTGGTGGAGAGGCGTATTCATCTGGAAGAAATTGCGGTCAAAGGGGAACGCGTGGATGCTCTTCCCAAATGCGCCATATCCAACCATTGATAATCCGATTCGGTGAAAAACCAGAGGATTTCTATAGATTGAGAGCAGGGGAATTGACTCCGAATCCGGGGTCGATGGTGCGAAATTCGTTTTGATGTGATTGCATACATAAATGCTGGAAATGCCGGAGGCGATATAAAATCGGCGTTCTGCTTTGCTGTAGTTAGTTTTAGATATGGAGACAGTTGTGTAAAATTTAGGACCTTCGTTGTTAATTAATCAATCAACAGATGTGTTGCTATTTTCGTTTTCTGTTTTGTTTAGTTGTGACCTCTGATGCGAGAGGCGGGGTTTGGACCAGCGTATTCCTGTGTTTTGTTTTATTGTGGTTTATTCAGATGGCGATGTAAATTAAGAACTGGCGTTGTCCAATAATATATGAACCGATGTGTTGTTTGTCCCTTTGTTTTTTTGGTTGTGATCTTTTGATGCGTGGGTAGAGCCTGTCATGTGTTGTGTCATGGTGTTTCTCTTAAGTAATGCTTTCGGTAAGCAGTAAGCTCTTAGTGGTGTAGCGTTTTGGAAATTGTTGCAGCCCAAGCGTGGAACAGGGCTCTGCGTACATTAGAAGTTGAATGATTTGCGTGGATCCATAGATCCAGTTGTCAATTAGTTGCTATAATAGTTGTGTGTGAGCACCTCTGGGAGGAGTTCGGGGCATCATATTTTTGGTATCAGAGCCAAAAAATCCAGGTGGTTGCAGCTAAGATGCTGCCAAGGCGAGGAATTAGTCGAGGAAGACCAGAACCAAATGCAGTCCTGATAGATGAAGTGCGAAGACTGCGTGAACGAATGGAGACAATGGAAACAACCCAGAGAAGAGCACCAGATGTGAAAACTAAGAGTTCTTCAGAAGAGTCTGATGAAGAGAACGAAGCAGGAGAAGAAAATGAAACTGACAAAGTCCTCAAGATGCTGGCAAAAGTTGGCAGCAAGCCCAAGATAGAAATTCGTATGTATGATGGGAGTTTAAATGCCGAGGAGCTCATGGATTGGATCAGATCCATAGATCAGTATTTTGATTATGAAGAGGTTGAGGAGAATAAGAGGGTGAAGTTTGCAGTCACTAGATTGAAGGGCCATGCAGCCATCTGGTGGGACGAGTTACAGACATCAAGAACGCGAAAGGGGAAATCTATGATCAAGCAGTGGGATAAAATGGTAAGCAAACTCAAAGCCAAGTTTTTGCCTAAAGACTATCATTTGAATCTTTTTAAGCAGATGCAAAATTTGAAGCAGAAAGGAATGTCGGTTAAAGAATATACTGAAGAATTTTACAGGTTAAGCATCAGAACAGGGCATGTAGAAGATGATCTGGAGAAAGTAGCCAAATATGTTAATGGGCTAAGGTACGAGATCCAAGATGAGATTAGCCTGTTAAGTTTGAAAACTATTGAAGATGCCTATCAAGCAAGTTTGAAAGCAGAGGAGAAATTGTTGCGGAAACAGAGTCAAAGAAATAGAGGAAAGAGCGCAGCAAGAGGTAGAGGATCAGCCAGATCCAGAGGAACACAGCATCAGTTTGAAGCAGGAAGTTCAAGCAGCAGATCACCACAGATGGGTGAATCTAGTAGAGGGAGATTCGTTCCCAGAGGAAGAGGGTGAGGAAGAGATGTTAGGTGTTATACTTGTGGAGAGCGGGGACATATGTCATGGGACTGTCCTCATAACAAATTAGCAAGCCAGAGGAGTGCAAATGTGGCTGAGGAAAATCTGGAACCACCTCGACTTGTAGAGAAGGAAGAACCACCAGAGGAAGGTGAATCATTGCTGCTCCGAAGAACTTTGCTGAGATCAGAAAAAGAGATTGGAGAACCTGCGCAAAGGAAGAACTTGTTTAGGACTACATGCAAATCAAAGGGTAAGTGTTGTAAGGTTATAATTGATAGTGGGAGTACTGACAATCTTGTGTCTACAGAGATGGTGGAAAAGCTTGGGTTAACAAAGAAAGCGCATCCTGCACCGTACAAAGTATCTTGGCTTCAGAAGGGTCATCAAGTCACTGTGACAGAGCAATGTAATGTGGAAATGCAGATTGGCACATACAAAGATGTGATTTTATGTGAAATAATGCCCATGGACGTATGTCACCTGTTATTGGGGAGACCATGGCAATTTGATCGAAAGACGATTCATGATGGAAGAAGAAATACATACACCATAGAAAAGGATGGAGTTAAGCATACGTTGCTGCCAGTGAAGAATGATGCTGATAAAGAGCTGCCTAAAAATAGTATCATGTTGGTGAGTGGTAAGGAACTGCTACAGGAGGTTGATAAAAGCGAAGAGGTGCATTTCGCTATCGTGGGAAGGCCCAAGGTAATTTTAACCTCCACAAATTTAAATGATATGCCTGAAGAAATTCAATCTGTGTTAAATAGTTACATGGATATCATTGTGAATGAATTACCACCAGTTAGAAGTATAAGTCACCATATTGACTTAATACCAGGTGCAAGTCTACCTAATAAAGCTGCATATAGATTAACTCCTCAGGAAAATGCAGAAGTTGCAAGGCAGGTTCAGGAGCTGATGGACAAGGGGCTGATTCGAGAAAGTCTGAGTCCGTGTGCTGTGCCAACGGTGCTTAGTCCGAAAAAGGGAGGAAAATGGCGCATGTGCACCGATTCCAGAGCTATCAACAAGATAATAGTCAGGTATAGATTTCCTTTGCCCAGAATGGATGATTTAATGGATTGTTTGAGTGGATCCAGGTACTTCACTAAGATAGATCTGAAAAGCGGGTATCATCAGATCAAAATTCGGGAAGGCGATGAGTGGAAAACCGCTTTCAAAACCAACAGTGGATTGTATGAGTGGTTAGTGATGCCTTTTGGGCTCATAAATGTGCCTAGCACATTTATGAGACTAATGAATGAGGTTCTGAAAGAATATACAGGTAAATTTGTTGTTGTTTACCTTGATGATATTCTAGTTTTCAGCAAAAGTAAAGAGGAACATTTGGAACACTTGAAGTTAGTTTTGAAAACTCTGCAGAAAGAGAAACTACTAATCAATATGAAGAAATGTACTTTTATGAAAGAGGAGCTGGTATACTTGGGGTTTTTGATTTCTAGAGACAGTTTGAAAATGGATCCGGAAAAGGTACAAGCAATCAAAGACTGGCCTACTCCCAAGAGTGTCTTTGAGGTAAGAAGTTTCCATGGACTTGCTAGTTTTTACCGAAAATTTATAAAGGGATTTAGTCAAGTTTGTGCACCAATCCTTGAGACAATCAAGGAGGTCAATCAGCCATTTCGATGGATAGAAGCAACTGATAGGAGTTTCAATCTGTTGAAAAGAAAGATAACAGAAAAGCCTGTTCTAGCCTTACCGAATTTCGAGAAAGTTTTTCAAGTGGAAACTGATGCAAGTGGAGAAGCAGTCGGTGCGGTGCTAAGCCAAGAGCAAAGGCCAATAACATATTTCAGCGAGAAGTTAAATGATGCAAAGAAAAAATATTCATCTTATGATAAAGAATTTTACGCTATTGTGCAGGCATTAAAAAAATGGAGACATTACTTGCTACCGAAGGAGTTCATCTTATATTCGGACAACCATGCTTTGCAGTTTATCTATAACTAGCCAAAGCTAAATCAGAAGCACACCAAGTGGGTGGAATTTCTGCAAAGTTTCACTTTTGTAATAAAGCATAAAAGTG
>APFE030716811.1:69573-109978 GCA_000404065.3 Pinus taeda | reverse complement strand
AACAAATTGTGCATCCCAAAATGTTCCATGAGAGAGAACATCATTAAAGAAAAGCACAGTGGGGGATTGTCTGGTCATTTTGGACAAGACAAAACTTTTGCTCAGGTGAATGCTTTTTATTATTGGCCTAAAATGCAAACTGATGTCAAAAAGTTTGTTGAGAAATGCAGGGTATGTCAGTATGCCAAAGGAAGGAGTCAAAATACCAGACTATATCAGCCATTGCCCATACCAGATCGACCATGGGATGCAGTGAGTATGGAATTCGTTTTGGGTTTACCAAAAACTCAGAGAGGAAATGATTCTATTTATGTTGTTGTAGACAAATTTTCTAAAATGGCTCATTTTATTCCTTGTAAGAAGACTAATGATTCCACACACATAACAAATTTGTTCTTTTCAGAGATTGTAAGATTGCATGGTTTGCCTGTAAGTATTGTATCAGATCGAGACAAAAAATTTGTAGGGCATTTCTGGAGGACACTTTGGAAGAAACTGGGAACTAAGCTCAGTTTTAGTTTAGCTTACCATCCTCAGATGGATGGAAAAACTGAAGTTGTAAACAGAAGCTTGGGGAATATATTAAGAAGTTTGGTACATCAAAATCCCAAACAGTGGGATTTGGCATTAGCTCAAGCTGAATTTGCTTACAATGACACACCAAACCGAAGCACTGGAATGAGTCCATTTTAGATTGTGTTTGGAATGCATCCGAGAGGAGTATATGAGCTAAGAGACTTGGGGAAACAAGAAACCATAAGTGCAAGTGCTGAATATTTTGTTGAACAAATGCAAACGCTACAGGAAGAAGTTAAAGGTAAACTACAGGAAAGCAGCAAGAAATACAAGCAAAAGGCAGATCTGAAAAGAAGAGAAAAATAATTTCAAGTGGGAGATTTAGTCATGGCATATTTGAGAAAAGAGAGATTTCCTACAAAAACTTACAACAAGCTGAAACTGAAGAAGATAGGGCCATGTAAAATCAAAAGGAAATTTTCAGCCAATGCATATGAGATTGAGCTACCAGAAGGGATCGGAATATCTCCCATTTTTAATATTGCAGACTTGTATCCATTCAGGGAGGCAGAAATAGGATTGCAGACTGAATCTATAGGTGATGAAGTTCAAACCGTGGATTGGGCAGAACAGGTACCAAAAACCTTCCAGAAAGAAGTTGAAGCTATTTTAGATCAGTGGATATTCAAGAAAACTCGAGGCCAGACATATTTTCAGCATATTGTCAAGTGGAAGGAGCAGCCAGTGGAAGATTCCAGTTGGTTAACAACAACTGAATTGCAGAAATATGGCATAACTCTTGAAAGTTTAAAGAACCAATCTTTTCTTCTTCGGGAGTCTGATGCAAGAGCATCGGAACGGGCCAGCAATGTGGGAAATTGCCCACATGTTGTGGCTTGAAAACAAAATTGTATTTTACTTGCTGTTGATGGTAGAGTCGAGTTCATTTAATTTATTGTTGTAATAGATCTAATCTCTGTATTTAGTATTGATATGTTAGGCGTATCTTGATATCTCTTGTTAGAATAATTATTGTTATAACAGCAGCTAAAGAAGGGCGATTCTGGTGGAGATAAATGTCAAACTGAAGATCACTTGGAACGGATCAACGCCGATTTCTCAAGAGCACCTGAAATCTGGTAAATGGTTAACCATGTGTCATATACCTGTGCTAACCACCGACTGGCAACTACAGCTGTGTGGACTGAATTCTCGGCGATCAACGAACCTGCATTAAACGTCCAACTAACATCTGGTGGAGAGGCGTATTCATCTGGAAGAAATTGCGGTCAAAGGGGAACGTGTGGATGCTCTTCCCAAACGCGCCATATCCAACCATTCATAATCTGATTCGGTGAAAAAACAGAGGATTCCTACAGATTGAGAGCAGGGGAATTGACTCTGAATCCGGGGTCGATGGTGCGAAATTCGTTTTGATGTGATTGCATACAGAAACGCTGGAAATGTCGGAGGTGATATAAAACCAGCGTTCTGCTTTGCTGTAGTTAGTTTTAGATATGGAGACAGTTGTGTAAAATTTAGGACCTTCGTTGTTAATTAATCAATCAATAGATGTGTTGCTATTTTCGTTTTCTGTTTTGTTTAGTTGTGACCTCTAATGCGAGAGGCGGGGTTTGGACCAGCGTATTCCTGTGTTTTGTGTTACTGTGGTTTATTCAGATGGCGATGTAAATTAAGAACTGGCGTTGTCCAATAATATATGAACCGATGTGTTGTTTGTCCCTTTGTTTTTTTGGTTGTGATCTTTTGATGCGTGGGTAGAGCCTGTCATGTGCTGTGTCATGGTGTTTCTCTTAAGTAATTCTTTCGGTAAGCAGTAAGCTCTTAGTGGTGTAGCGTTTTGGAAATTGTTGCAGCCCAAGCGTGGAACAGGGCTCTGCGTACATTAGAAGTTGAATGATTTGCGTGGATCCATAGATCCACTTGTCAATTAGTTGTTATAACAGTTGTGTGTGAGCGCCTCTGGGAGGAGTTCGGGGCATCAGAGTGACTCATTATCAAGTAATGAAGTTGTGTATTCAAGCTTTGTACTTCTCCTTATACTTATGAAGATCACCATGTAAGCAACATATATGCATCATTAGAGAATCATCTACAAATCTGATCTAAACACCAACTATGTAACCCCAAGAATCATATGAGATTTTGTCATGGGCAACTCATAACCATATCATAGCAAAATGTATCATTTAGCCATATAAGCATCATCATCATTGATTACGTACTAAAGACTTCTAAACATAATGCCAACAATTATTTATTAGAAGCATAGCATGTTCTCCCCCTGAACCTGTTCCATCTATTCATTTTCAGATCTGATCATGCATATATCAGCAAGAAGTATCAAGGCATCATCATCAATCAGATATACATCAAGTTAACTTGTGAGGATCAAAAACAACATCTTATGAGTATCAATACATTTCCACACATTATTAGTAGATTGTAACCATCATCAAACTGAGTAAATAATTGACTGAACCATATTAGACCCTTTTTCTTGAGTATGTCCTATTACTTTTCCTCAAACTAACATATACGCAACTGTGCATTGTTTAACTCGCGTATATACGCGACTTCTCTTCATGAATATTGTGTATGAGATTTAGAACACTGAAGTTTCATACTTTCAGCTCCCTCTGAGTTTGTCATGTCTGTACATTGTGCTGTGCCACATCTTTCTGATTGTACTTCCTTCTTCTTCCATATCTTCAAATGTGATGATGTTTCTCTCCTTTTGGTATGGTGCCTGTACTTTGTTCCTACATTCCTTTGTTATATGTCCAAGCTTGTTACATGCATAACATCTCATATGTTTCATATTCCTTCTATAGTAGTCAATGGCTTTCTGACCAAACATATTGCAAGAAAAGCAATATCCCTTAAAGTACTTGGAACGTGATGATCTTTCTGTGTGATGGTCTTGAACCATTCTTCTTCTGCATCTGGCTGCAACATGTCCAAGATTATGACATACATAGCATTCAACATTATTCATTTGAGGAAATGACCAACTATCACTTCCATAGTTAGGACTAAAAGATTTTCTTTGAATAATTTCTTTCCTTGGTTGTTGATGGGATTGACCTCTCATCTCATTGTTGAGAATTTCAAATTTTGCATTAGCATCCCTTGTCTTACTTTGTGGGCTAGATTCACCTTCAATAGATTCATGAAAACAAAGACCATATTTGATAGTAGGAGACCTTTGACTACTAAGAATATCATCCAAGATCTTAGTACTATCTTGAAATCGTAAGAGCTTATCCTTTTTTTCTAATTTATCTTTTAGAATATTTACCTCAACCTGATGTTGCTCTTCCTTTTCAAGATATTGCTTCTTCATGATTCCTTTATCTTTTATTCCTTCTTCCAACTGATGTCTTAATTGAAGAACTTCGTTTTCTTGTTTTTCAAGAGCTTGAAGTAGTTCTTTATTCTTCTTATTTGATTCTTCGAGATCTTCTTTTAGCGAGAGGATCTTAGCTTCAATACTTTCACAGTAACTGGATCTATCTCTAAGTTTCTTGATTGTTGTGCTCCTTTCATTTACTTCATTTCTTAATGATGTCACTTCATCCTATACCTTTTGATATTGATCTTCCTTTTCCTTGAATTGCTTCCTTACCTTGTTTCCTTCCTCTAGTTGAGCTTTTAGTTTGGTATCTTCTTCTTTGGAGGCACATTCCCTTTTGTCCAATAGATCTTGTTGATCTCTAATTTTGTCTGTAAGCCTTTTAAATTTTGCTTGCCTCTATTTGATATCTTTCTTCCTCACCCATAAGAGAAAATTCAGTTGTTTCGCTATCACTTTCATCATCTTAAAATGGATGGCGAAATGTATCACCAAAGGATAACAAATTCATACCTAATAGTTCTTTTTCTTGTTCATCTTCATTCTAAGGTGATTCTGAATCTAAAGTGTTGCTTTCACATATTCCCCAATCGATTCTCCCACTGTCATAGTTCCTTTGAGATGTCTTCTTCTTCTGAGGCGCTTTCTTCTTTAGCTTCTTTCCCATTGTTCTACAGATCTCCTTCAAGTGATCAAGCTTCTACCAAAGGACCTGCTCTGATACCAATTGATGGAAATAATACTGAGAGGGGGGGGGGGTGAATCAGTATTAGTCAAGTCAATAATATTTTTATTTTCTTACTCAATTTCATATACGCTACTTCAATGAAGGCAACCCGCATGTGTACGCAACTGTGTTTAAGGAAACAAGCATATATCTAGAAAACTAATGGTTTTGTTAGTTCATCATATGTTGTTCTTTAATCTGAGTATCAGTACTTTATTAAACATTAAATAGTAACCATGTGTAGTTAATAACAAAAAGAACCATCACACATAAGCATCACACATGAACACCAATATGTGAGGTGGAAACCCAATGTGGGTAAAAATCACCTACTACTATCGTCCCTGTCTTCTTTTAATAATAAGAAAATATGTTTACAACAATGTATTGGTGCATACTCATACTAGTATGTAGGCTTCTACCTACAGAAGGCTACAACCTTCTTTTGTTCTCTAGCTTCTACTGGAAAGGAGCTACAACTCCATAGTTGTTGTACTAGCCGATATATTTACTAGTACGTAGGTGCCGGCCTACAGAAGGCTACAACCTTCTTTCTTCATCCAGGTACCACGTTTCATAAATTTTCAGATTGTATACTCTTGGAACACAACACAATAATCTGAAGGCCACGTTTCATACAATTTTCATACTGGACCCATCAACAACATTGAAGCTCAAAATCAATCACCATTGTAATACAACTATTACATTACCCATTCATTGAATACTCAATCATAACTCTATGAATCACCCAACAACTTAATCACTGAAACCCTGTCATCAAAACACAGTCACTAGAACATAGAGCAGAACCCAGAACTCTGCAACAATATTCAGAGCCAATTGTATCATCAAAAACCATGCATTAGAGTGCATACACTACTTGGAAGAGTTGAACCAACATGTATACACAACTCACCAAAGAGAACCAGCGTATATGTCATCAAATACTTATTTATAACTTCGTTGCACTTCCCGACTTCAGACATACCCAGATCATTGCATACAAAAGGATAATATGTGTGTTAGCAACCAGATCTAGTCTTCCAGATCACATAAAGATAATTCATTATGATCTTGATCCATTATTAGATCTCATCCATCAACACTGAAGCTAATCACAATCAACCAATATGAATATGCAGAATATTGTCACCAGTAAATAGTCACCAGAACTCAGAACTTTGCATCAACAACCAGAACCACCTGTAACTTCAAACATCATAGTTCATATAGTATACAATACTTAGATGTGTCTAACCTATGTGTATATGCGCTTTTATCAAATTCAACCAACGTATACATCTGTAAATATTCATTCATAATTTTGTAGCTATTCCAGACTTCAGTTACACCCAGATCATAATGTTTACAGAACATCACAAGCATCAATATATAGATTTAGAAAAAGCATGACATATAGACATGATTCATTCCAAGCCATAAGATCCCAATCCATCATTAGATCTTTTCCTCCAACCGCTGATATTCCTCCTTGGCTTAGATCAAACAAAGCATCATAAACCCATAACCTGCATATTGGATCTCACACTTCATCAGATATTCGAGACTTGCATCCTTGCACTTTGGACTAATGATTTTCTTCTCCTTATATAGGTTTAGGCCTCTCTCAATACCATGTTCCAAAACCACGTAGGACCGATACCTTGGACCCAATACCTAGGGTCAATACCTCAAACCAAATACCATGGTCCAAATAGCATAGACCAAAACTTAGTTTTCTGACATGTACTCGCCTTTCCTTCTATGAAAGTGCATGTGTACATTATACATGCCTTTGTATATAGTGAACCTGCGTGTATACATGAATTGGTATATAGTGAACCTGTGTATATACGTGACTTGGTATATGCCATGCAATGACCAAATAGGGGAGCAACATTCTCTGACCCTTATAAGATATAGGAGCAACATCTCCAATCCTATGGGTAATAGATAGGGGCCATACCCTATTTTCCAAAGTTCCCTCAACCCAAGGATCCCTCCATCTCAATTCCTCATCCTGGGAGCTCAGACAGGGAGGAATAGTTGGCTTAATGTCCTTGATCAACAATGCTCTCATCATACTTGTTATCGGGAAAAATAGTGTCCATTCAGAGCTTGTAGTCCCACTAAGACGAGTAGCTATCTTAGAAAAAAACAAACTAAAGTTACTTGCATTTTCCTTTATGAGAAATAGATGAGAGAGAAGCAGAGAGTACCAACCTCAGTCTTCCGCTTGGTTCCCTACTTGTTTCCTCTCCCCTTTGACAGATCTTTGCCGCTCCTTCCTTGCTTGTCCCACTTCAAAGAACACATGTAGAGTCAAAGCAGCATAATACCATCAAAGCATAGAGATATACAATCATAAGAAATATAGGATCAGATATATATTGGCCACACAAATTCATATATCAACTCAGACATACAAGATTGTGGAGGAAAACTCAAACAACTTTATTGATAGAAAGAGTAGAAGAGAGGATTACAACCCATTGATCTAACCCACTGTCATCCTCCTAGCATGAAAGCCCTTCTTCACCTCATGAAAAGCTTAGATCACCCAACACTATGATGTTCCACAAAGAAACCAACAACACTTCCTTACAAAATGCAAGATTCTAGCCTTTGGATCTCTTGGATGAGGAATCCATATATAGATTTTTGCGGGTGGGTAAGTCAGCTTCTGGGATTTTGATTAGTGTCATTTCTCTAATAGTTCTCAATTCCACTAGGAGATTTCATGATATTTTACTCATCCTTGGACAAATTCAGAGAGGCGAGTGTCACAGGAGAAGTTTCTGGAAGATTCCATGATTATCCACCTTGCAAACTGTCTCTTCCATTTGTCTAATCTTGCTCATCGCACCCTATAGAAGGGCTTTCCAGTATGCATCACACTTTTTTCATGTGGTAGGTGAGATGCATTGTGCCCTTAGCACTGAGCAATTTGTATGGTCCAGGTTTGACTAGTTCTGAGCAGTTTTTCATGGAGAAATTTTGGGAGATGATGTAATCAGCTAACCTTGTTCTTTTAGGGTATGAAACAACACTTTTAGGGACTTAGAAGCCCTTGGTTTATGGACATATGTAATTGGGGTTGTAGTGCCCAAATATGTCTATAACACCAAGGAAGACCAGGATTGGATAGAGTGTTGGATATTCATGGCTTTGTTGATGCAGACTGAGCTGGAGATATGGATCATAGAAGATCTACAAGTGGGTATGTGTTTAACCTATTTGGAGGTGAAGTCAGTTGGTTGAGTAAGAAACAATCTATATTGGCACTATCAACTACAGGGGAAAAATACATGGCATCCACTCATGCAAGCAAAGAAGCAGTTTGGTTGCAGAGATTGTGTTCAAGTATGGGGTTAGTACAGGGAGCTATAAGGATAGAGTGTGACAGCCAGAGTGCAAATTTCTTGGCAAAGAACCCTTCATATCATTAAAAGACAAAGCACATTGATGTCTAGTATCACTTTATGAGGGATATGATAGAAGACAAAAAGGTGTTGTTGGTAAAGGTGGACACTTTGAAGAATATTGCAGATGCATTGAAAAAATCTATGAGCTTTGAGAAGTTTTGTTGGTGTAGAGAAAAAATGGGCATTGGAGGGATGGATAAATGGCTAATCTCTCTTGTGCCCCCTTGTGGAAAGGAAACAACAAATGGGAGAATGTTGGGTTGTGTTATATTCTTTCCAGGACGAGCCCACGTAGTTAACTGGGAGATTAGAGAGGGGGCAAAGCCCCCCTTTCGTTGCATTGACTGCATAGCAGGGGGGTCACACGGGGCTTCTTGGACCCTATATTAGGTTTCGTAGACCTATCTATGGTTTTGTGCATGACTTTCACACATGGTTTTGGATGCAATGGCTTTTGGTCCATGGTTTTGGACACAACGGTTTTTGGTCCATGGTATTGTATGCTTCGGCATGTATAAATATGTATTGTAACAATGAAAATAACATAATGAAAAATCAAGCTAGTGGTCTCAGTTTTGGGATCCAGGGGAAAATCTCTGTGTAGATGTTTTATGTGTTATGCTCTTACATTGTTTATTTTTTGTGTTTCAGGATCTATATGTAGGTAATTTCTGTACGAGGTTAAAAACTACACATTTGACCCCATTGGTGGATTCCCCAACTTTGTGTCATCTTTCATTATTGGTTGGTACAAAGGGTTTCTGTTGTGTGCTAGATACATCTTGTGTAGATCGGAAACGTGCTTCAGTTTGGTTGCCACATGTTTCTTCGTCTAATTCCTTCCACATTATTGGCCTACGGGTTACACTTGTGTTGGATTGATGAAGAATGCCTTAATTCCTTCCTTTTAGAAGATATTTTCCCATCAACTTCAACTCATTGCTCTGGGAAGAAGGCCTAGAGTCCATTTGGAAGTACCTTAGGGTTTGCAGTCATTAGAGGTATACTCCTTCACTATCAACAGTGAGAATACATTATTTTCTCTTGATTGATAGATTCTTCCAAGTGTTTGAATTTATATCATTTATTCACACTTGTTAGATTGTACTTGGTACCTTGGCTCTTATCATCATTATTAGTGAGTAGTCTCGTGTTTGTTAACGGTATACATCAATGACCAGTAATGAAATGATTTATCACATGGTCCAATTCAGATAATTTATTCCCATTGTGTAGAAATTTACCACGACGATTGGTGAAGACCTTGGGTTTGCATCAAAATTTGTTGGTTCACTTTCCAATTCCACCTATTTCTGCTAGTGACACCATCTACCTTATATATTGCAGTTCATCATAGCGACATCCTATATGTGGGCACCTGATTTGCATGTAGTACCATTTGTTCCACTATTTGACTTGGTAATTTTTGGATCAACTTTATGACTTCAGTGATCATCTTTCTACTTTAGCATCATTGATCAATTCTTTATATGTGATATTGTTACATGTACTTCTATGGATATGATCATATGATCTACTATGTATTTTCAATTATTTTATACTTGTATACATATTAGGCCCACTTTTGTATTTGATATGTGGACATGATTTATTATCTTTGATCATGGGTATGCCCACCTCAGACAGTAGCTTTCTTTCTGATGTCTTCCACTAACTTGGCAAGTTGAAATCTAATGAACTCTTCTCCGGTCCTCGTGTGATTCTTTCTATACACTAATACATTTCATCCATCATGTACCCCTTATGACCTCATATATTAGGGTGCATTTGTTATAGCACCATTTACCACCCTTGGTATATTTGATGCTTTATGATATGGCCTGGGGAAACCCTTCCCTACCAGAATTGGTCCATTTTAAAAAAATTGTTTTAAATCCCATACGTGATTTTTCCCTCTATAAAGCACATGTACACATGAGTCAACATATATCCAACCTGCGTATATGTGTTAAAACATTAAAAATATATATAATATCCCTTAGTTCAGGTGGGGTTTATGGGTTTGACCTGATACCCACCTACTATAGCCTGTGGCCCAACTGTTTCCCAACTGAAAGAAATAATTTGGAGAAGCATAAATACATCTCCATGGGAAGGCCTAAGGGAGGAGAAAATATTAGATATTGATATTATAGTTGATTACTTACCTGATCAAGTCTCAAGATATCCATGTGCCTTCTGCACTCCTAGTCATAGGAAACCCCTATTTCCTTCTTGTGATGTTCATCATCCCTTCATGACATCCTTGTGTATACTTATGGAGGAGGATTACTGAGGCCTAGGCAGGATGGATCCGGAGGACGGTTTCTCTTGGAGCTGGAAAACTAATCCGGTTGTAGTTCTTCTAAATTTTCTTTAGCTTACATTAATAAAGAGGTGTTGTCTTGTTCCTGATGATTTTCGTCTTTATGCAATAATTTATGTCATGATTTTCTTATAAAATCTCATGTTAATGCTTATTTTCTTGCATGATTATATGATCTAACCTTGATATCATGAACATGCTTTCAATTATTTTTTGTGTAAATGCTTTGCCTTCCGTGAATTGCAAGTCTTAAAGCATAAGGAAGAAGAAGAGGGTTTGAACCCTACGGGATTGACCTCAAACGTAGGACCTATGGGTAAGAACTTTTGTATCAAGTTTAATTGTTTACATATTAGGACTACTTGTTTGTGTGTCTCTTTATGCTGTATGCCCTCCTCTATATTGTGGTTACCAAACCAAGACCATAGGGTGATTATACCCATTACGTTAGGGGAATTATGGGGAGGGTGATGAGTTGTGAGGGGGGTGAATGGATGAGGAATCCCAAAGACACCCTGATTATTTTCATCCCCTCACTTCCACATGCCTTCAGGATTGGTGGGAGAATATCACGGGGTTGTAGGGACACTTCTTTCTTCTTCATTCTTAGATCTCAACAAAGGGCTATAGTCAGTGTCAAGAAAATTCTTAAGATTTATTCTATATCATTTTCTACTTTGCATAGCTCTTGGTTTTAGCTCATTTCTTCTTTTCCCAAACATTAATCAGACTGCATCCACAGAATCCCTTGTCTACATAATAACATCTTAATCTAGAGCTTCAGAGAATTTGAGAACTTACCTCGTGGTCCATTGAAGAATCTTCATTCAGCTTCGCTATATGACATGATTTGGTCGATCGTGAACTCAGTGATAAATCATCCCAAAATACTATCGATCCATAAATTAATAGCCCTTGAGATACTGTTATCAATTCTGTTGAGCCACTACATCAAACCAGAGTTCCCCTCCTTAGGTTTGTCACCTTTGAAATAGTTCTTATTCTCAGCTAACTTAGATATCCACTCAATAAATTCAACGTGGAGAAAACCAAACAAAATATCGTATTGATCTTCGAAGATATATCTCGATAAGAAAGCTTCAATAGGTAAATGCAAGTTTCTATTCCCTTTTTTTGCAAATTCTCTTTCTTTTTTTTCAAACAACTCTTGGAGTTCTTTCTTCAACAAATGCTAAATCATATCCCTAAAATTAGGTCTCGGTCCCAAAAATGGAACCAATTGTTGGTTTGAGGGGGATTGACCCAGGTTCAGAGTGTGTTGCACACCAACAAAATCCTGAACTACTAGCCCTTTCAATAATGACCTGCAAGTAGGTCGTAGTCTCACCCGAAGCAGTTATGGGAGGTTGTAGAACCAGGTTTTTGCAATGGAATGGATATCCATGAAGTGCTCTCATGAATTTACTTCTACTATATATCAATCTTATAACTTCAAATGCATAAGAACCTCACATGGATGATTAATTTAATAGAAATGCACAAATTCTACAAATAATAGTATATCTTACGTTTCTTTGCATAATTCAATGAAAATCATACGTAATCATATACATAACAATAGACAAATAATATATATAGAGATAAACCACTTTGACAAAACTTCTTATTTATTAAACATATCTTCAATTACATTCACTTCTCTAACCTGTGAACCTAGCTGCAGGTGGTCTGCACACTTAGCTGTAGACTTTTCAAGATCTTTGCACACTCAACTACAGAGCCTTCCCCAAAAATATAGACTATAGATGTGGAAACAAGATTCAATTCACTTATTCTCTTGGTCCGATTTTATTAGGTTATCCTTTACAAAGTATTATATATCCTTTTATATAATTCATCTATACAAAAACCATGGTCCACAAACCATGGATCTATAAAAGAATGACTACTACCAAATACATGTTACAAAATAAGGGCGTTATCCCATCCCAAAAGCCCTAAAAGTCTACTTGATGAATATATATTCGCTAGCTCCACGCGGTCTTCTCCTTATTTTGTGGGGTCAATTACCCAAAACTTGGACCAAGTTGGGCCATGCCCAACATTAATGTGGAAAAATATCACAAATGTTGGATTGATGGGCACAAACCCAGCTTCAGCACTGACCAGTCGAGCAAATCCCTACACTACTTGCCCTTTCGGAATCAATCCGCATAGCATGGAATGAAGTCTCACTTGAAGAAATATGGGTGGATCCAGGAACCAAGTTTCCACACCCTGAGATGGTTGTGATGTTGGTTTTATAGTTTAACTCTGCCTTCGCACATATCGATAAGCCTTTAGGGCTTATCAATGTACTTCCTTATTAGTCTTTTAGAACCTTTGCAAAGGTCTGTGATCATCCTTTGCGTAACTCTAACAAGTGATTTAGGAACTTACGCACCTCTATAACTACTTTGTTGTATAGTTTCCAAAATTATCTTAAGTGTTTGCCAACTCTACCATGCAATTAATATTATCTTTGCGTAAACATATATCTCTACGTGCATTCATATTATAAAGGAAAACATATAGACTCGCACATGAAATTAGCAATAAAACATAAACGCAATGCTTAACATAACATAATCACATGTAATATGCATGAGTAAAATACACAGTAATTTTAGAATACTTCTCTTTATTGATGATTTGGATTTCCAGTACAGGCTCTAACTACCCTATGCACATAGCTACATGGGTCTATGCACTCAGTTGTGGAATTCTAACCTAGGCCTTTGCGCACTCAGCTGCAAAACTTCTTTCCTACATTGAGACTCTCACTCTTAGTTCTTTACAAACTCATCAATGACTCCAAATATGAACTGTACTATCTTATACTACTCTAAGACATCCTTTTTATACAATCCCATGGTCTGCAGACCAAGGGTGGATCTCATCAAGCCGACACAACCTATCTAAACTAAGGGCAGAAACCCTTTTTGAATCTTGATATCTTCGTGCTCTGCGACCACGAAATGCAAAGACTTTACATTCTTTTATACAAAATTCAGGCTTTTTGCCCTAAAACTTGGGCTTTTAACCCCAAAATTGACCCCATGGGACCCATTCCCAATAGGCTCCCAGCAAAAACATGGTGACTCACCCTCGAGTCACTTAGCTGGTGTGGAGATATTTTCACAAAGACCTCCCAGCTCCACTTGGACAACTACAACTTTGGTAGTGCACTATGTTTCCACCTGCTTCATCTCCTCAACCAGTTACTCCATCACTGGCCTTGCATTATATGACTATATTTTCTACTATGTTCCATGCAAACTAGCCAATTTTCCTTCGATGGTGGCTATGAGCACATAGGCTTCATCAAGCGAAGGCCCTATTTTGGCCTTGAGGATGCTCTCTTTGGACTGTGCTACATCCACCTGCTACTTTAGCACCTTTGCCTCTTGCAATTTTGCTAACCTCTATGTAAGGGCGACAGTGCACGTCATTGCTCTGACTTCATCATATCTTTGCTGCAGCGCCTAGCCCTCCATTTCCAACCTTTGCAATGTGAGATCCTCCTACAAATTGGTAACCACTTCAAGCGCATGCTCGAAGAGGGCAATGCACTCCTTCATTATGCTATCTAGTGCTGTCACGACATCTTTCATAGTTGTCCCACACTGCTCTCTAAATTCTGGTGGGGTTGAAGGCTACACCTTCAACTACAATTCTGCAATCGTGAGGTTCAAGTTAAACTAAACCTTCACTAACTTTGTTCTTGCATCGTGCACTTCGGCAATGAGCTTTTGAATCCACACATCTACTGGCTCATTATCAGGAATGTCCAACTTCATGACAGACCTACATGCCTCAACCACTACCTTGGCCATGTGCTCATTTTTGTCTGTGACATATTTGACAAGGTAAATAATAGAATCTCTCTGTATAATCAACTAAGCGTTTTCGACTTTTTTCTCACTAATTACCTGTAACGTGCGTTGTTCACAGGCTCGAAGTTTCATGATCATGCTATCTTCCAAATTGTGAATCACCTCACTAGGAAGCGTGGCCAAATTGAACCCAACTCCTTTGAGAGTGCTGACAGAGAGCCTGTTAGCTTCAATCTTTGTGGTTAGCACTCCCTTTGGCAACACTATTGCCTATGTAACCAGTGTGCGCACCATTCCTACTGCTTCCGATGTGCAAGGCGCCCAACTAGCTGATGTCACACTGCTTTGTTCCATGTTGGTCTGTACCTACAATGCGTGGATCTATAGCTCACACAGACCCGTCTGAATGGCACCCAAGGCCTGCTTCTACTGTAGTTTGAACTATGGTAGCAGTGCCACGGTGGCATCCCTTACCGTATCACAGATATCATTTAAATCACCTTCTATTAAGGTGATCAAATCAAGAGAAGTCTTGTTTGCCTTAGACTTCTTTCGTGGCCCTAAGTTCCCTAGATCTCTATTATGCTTAACACAGAATAGATTAGTCTCTAGGTCCACTCCTCCCCATTCTGATTGTTGGTCCTCTCCTTCTGTCTCCGAGGAAGGTGAATTCTTACTCCTGTCAAAGTCGCATTCCTCTTCTTCCGCCTATCCTCCTGTCTGCTTTGTGACAGTGTGCTCTGCTTTGGCCTTGTCCTCAACCTTTGGTTTTCGCTTTGGGGCCAACTGTTCCATCTTTAGCTTGGCCTCTTCCTTTTTCTGTTGTGTTGCAGACTTGTTAGACCCAGCTGTCAAGTCAGGGGCAATGCGCCAATCTGCCGGCTAGCAGTCAAGGACCGCTGTAATCGCGTTGTCTATGACCAGGTATGGAAGGTCATACCATATTTGCTCAGGATCCTTTTGTTTGCGTATCAAGACACAGTGGAAGTCCTCCTTGAACTCCACATAATGTTGTAGCTTCTCAAAATTTGTTGGTGATAGCCATAGTTTGTGTTTGATGGCCATATGGATACTCATTTCCATCAAGATCCAAAATACCTTGCTATCCTTGACCCTTTGAGGGCCCTTCATAGCCCATAGCGAAGCAAAATTCACTGCTTCTAGTAGGTCAGGTGTGATCGGAGCAAACTAGCTATCCTCTAGTAACTCCCACGCAACCAGCACTATGGACATCAACAGCCATGCATAGTGGAATGTTTTGCTATGTTCCAATGCCTCTTTCTAATTCACGAGGAACTCACTGTAGAGGTAGCGCACCCATTTAAACTGTACGCCCTCTATGCACTGGGCCTCTAAGGCTACTACTAGTGCCGGCACTTTGTTTGCATGACACTTCCACATAATCTTTCCTACAAAGATTTGCATTGCTACTTTAACTGCGTGGTCAGTTATAATTGTGATGGCGTAGCTGTGTGGCTTCTTAGTGAGTTTGAATTTGTCCTTCATTAATTCAGCGAGGTCATGCTCACTTGTCTTTCCGCCAAATGCCATGGTCATATTTTCTCCCGAGTGCAATAGTCGAGTGATCCTACGGATCAACATGTCAATGATGGGTATCGGCTCCTCTAGCTACAAACACCGATCATGCACCAAGCACAAAAACTCCTTGATCACTACCATGGTTATGGGTGTGCGGTTGTAGTGTGGTAAGCAAAACATGTTTAACAGACCCGCCTTATCCACCGCTTTTACCCACTTTCTTGGCTCCAGCATGGTCACACGAGAGTCTTTGTATAAGTCGTGGTGCATGATTTGGTTCATCGCTAAATGGGGAAAGAATTCCGCATCAGCTAAATCCCAGTCCTTCAATTTTAAAATGGGGATGCACCCTAGGCACAGTCCCTCAAACATGATTTGGTTCGGTAGTAAGGGTGTGTGCAGTGTGACCTTACTTTCATCAATATCCTTTGGAACCTTTGTCTTGCCTCTGCACAGAGGAATGTACTCAGGAAGTTTAGAAAATGGGGTCATAATCCTCCAAATCAATGTCCTCTACCCCCTCGATATCAATGTTGTCCACACCCACATGGAGTTCTTCAACACCAGCTTCAGGCTTTAGGTAAATCACCTTGTCGTTCTCATGTGTAGTGGACTTTCCGATTGGTGGGTGCTTTCTCGGTGATGCGTGCACTGCCTGTTGCACTTTTTGCTTATCCTTCTTTGATTTTGGACCATCCTTGGTCGATGTAGGCCTAGGCATGGGTGTCGTCATTCAGTTAGGCACTTCTGCCAGTACTTCAATGCTTTCAACCTTTGGGGCAGCTCCCTTAGCTACCATTGCTACCTCCAGGGCAGTTCCTTCAAGTGCCATTACTTCTCCTACACTCACGAATTTTGCGGGCATCGACATAATGCTAAACAACAACACCTGCATCTCCATTGACAACTTCTCATACACTCAACTCACTATCAAGGCTTCAAAGATCACAGGGTTCATACGCGCCTGAGAGCTTAATACCTCAATTCTCAAAATACCAAGTTTTTTTTGTTGGGTAGCCACCTCTAATTTATAGGCATTTTCAAATTAAAATATGACTATTCCCCCCATAACTCGTACATAAATTTTGGATTGGGGGTATAATTTCACAGATATTTCCCTTAAATTTCGACTTAAATTCCACCCCCCGCACCCCCCCCCAACCGCTCCATTTGGTCGTTTTACCACTATTAAGTCATGAACAATGACCATAACGATCGCTTTCTCGCTGCCCTACACAGTCCATTCTTGGATAGTGCAGCTCCTTGTGCATTTTTGCTAACAGTGTGACATTCCTTCATTCCATGTAGTTCCCCATTCGCACAGCTCTCCAACCCCAACAACGTACTTTATAGTCCCACACCTCCTTCCAGCTACCTAGAATGCTAAGACTGTTCTACCATCATGTAGTCATCTAGTCGGATCACCATTGTATGGCTTCAATCAGCTGCCACTCACCCATCCTAGGAATGGTTCTCCATTCAATTTTACCAACTGAACTACTCCACTATCAATAATCTCCTTGATTACGTAGGGCCCCAGCAAATGCATCCTAAATTTTCCTAGAAATTTATCGAACTTGCTGTCATATCACAAAACCAGATCATTTACCTTAAAGGTGCACATTTTGATGTGTCGATCATGCCATGCCTTTTTGTGCTCCTTTTGAACTTGTTGATGAAATCCAACTAGAAATCTATCCTCCTCAATTTTTGTTAGCTGCACGAGCCTCTCTTCCAGGGCTCTGTGATCCACCATTCTTGTGAATGACACTATGCACTAACTAGGTATAATGTACTCCATCGGTATCACAGCTTCCACGCCATAGACCAGTCTGAACGACGTTTGTCTAGTCAACTTCTTGCAAGTCGTTCTATAAGCCCATAGCACTGTGGGTATGTGAACAACCCAATCGTTTCTTTGATCATTTCAAACCTTCGTGAGTGCGCTCTCCAATATTTTATTAAATTCTTCCACTGTCCCATTAGCCTGCGAATGATAGGGTGTTCTCTTTTGATGGTAAACCTAAAACTCTTCCATCATTGCACTGATCGCCTCATTGAGAAAGTGTGTACGCGATCACTCATTAGAAATTTTGGACAACCAAACCTTATCAACATGTACTCAAAGATAAATTTGGTTGTTGTTGCACTTGTACGGTCCTTCACAGGTTGTGCCTCCACCCATCAGGTTAAGTACTTAGTCCTAGTGATGATGTATCGCGCACTTGTCTTCTTCCCTAGAGGTTGAATTGGTCCTACAAGGTCAATCTCCCACTTCTCTAAGGTTTGTAGTGATATCTACAGATTCAGTGGTAGCCCATCCATGCGTGAGGATCTACCCATCCTTTGGAATGCATCGCATGCCCTACAATACACTTTTGAATTCTAATGCAAGGTCAGCCACCATAACCCATGACGTAGAACCTTCTGTGTTGTTTCTTTTTCTATATAATGACCCCCCGCAGCTCTGTCATCCGCCTTAGAAAGGATGTTGTTTCGTTCAAACTCTGGCACATAACATCGCAATATTTCATCTGATCCCATTTTGTACAAGTGACGTGCAATGATGGAAAAGTATACCACGCGCACCACAAGTTCCTTCTCCTGTTGGCTTGTATATCCTTTCAAAGCCATACCTTTCGTCAGGAAGTGTATAATATATTCAAATTGACTGCCATCAATGTGCACTACAAAGAGCTACGTGTTAGGTAGCCTCTCCTCCAAATTTGTAGGCTCCTCCCTTGTTTCAATGCGCGACAGATAATCCAGTCCAACATTCAAGCATTCTGGTTTCACAATAACTTCAAAGTCATATTCCTGGAACAACAACAACCACCTACACATATTTCCCCCCAACATAGGCTTGTTGACTATGTATTTCAATGCAGAATGGTCCATACACATCTTAAAGTTTTTTCCCAACAAGTAGTGCCTGAATGTCTGGAGTACATGCATCATAGCTAGTCCTTCATGCTCTGTCGTGGAATAATTGTTTTCCGCTTTGGACAACTTCCTACTTCTGAACACTATAGAATGATCCAAATCCCCTTCATCGGCTTGTGTCAGTACTTCTCCCAGCACAATACATGACACGTCCACATGTACATGAAATTCCTTTTTCCAATCTAGGAAGACTAGGATCGGCACGATGACCATTTTCTCCTTTAACTCATCCAAGCTCTTCTGGCATTCATCATTCCAATAGGACGTAACATCCTTCTTTAATAGTTTTTCCATCAGCGCAGTGAACTGGGCATAGCTGTTGATGAATTTCCTATAGTATCACGTGTGCCACAACATTGCGCGCAGCTGTTTCACACTCCTTGGCCCCTCCAAATTGATTATGACCATGATCTTTGCTAGGTCTACCATCAAGCCCTGTCTGCATACCACTTGGCCCAGCAAGATCCCAAAAGGGACAGAAAACAAACATTTCTTTAGATTGAGCATGATCTAGTACCTCTGGCATGTATCTAGCATCAACCACAGACTTATCACATGGCGCTTCACCAGTCCAAACACTGTCCAATCATCAAAGTATACTTCGAGAAATTTATGAATGAAATCCTTAAACGCCACGATGACTACGCGTGAAATGATGGTCGGCACGTTCTTCAACCCAAAATGCATCACCATATACTAGAAGCATTCCCATTTAGTCGCAAAGTTCATTTGACTTCTATCCTTCGGTGCAATCTTGATTTAATGGTACCCAGAGAACCCATTAGTGAACGAATACGCTTCTTAGTTGCCCACATTATCCAAGACCTCATCGGTGAATGGAGTTGGGAAGGGATCATGCATGTAGATATTATTCAATTTCTTGATATCTATGCATATCCTTATTCCTTCCTTCTGCTTCTTTTCCTAAACCACTATTGGGCTTACCCAATTAGATTCCTCCACCGGTTCAATAATACCTGTGTTGAGCATCATTTCTAACTCTAAGTGGACCCATTCTTTATACTTCAGATTGAGGCGTTAAGGTCTTTGCTTCATAGGTTTCACATTTGGTTTTAGGGTGATCTTCATGACACCCAGGTTCCCTATTATCCTTTTCAGATTTGAAAACTTTATGGGAAACAGATCCTAAAATTCGCGGAGTACTTCGGCAAACTTATCTACTGTTGCGTTGTCCCAGTAGTCCCCAATCTTTACAAACTTCGGTTCTGCCTCCATGCCAATGTTCTGCTCCCTGGTCTTGAGTGGCTCAGTTATGACTGGGCTTTCTAGTTTTGGTCCTTCAACTTCGCAGTGTCCTTTAGTCTCTGGAATATTAATATTCCTCGGGTCTTTATCTTCTTCTTCTATTATTACATTGTAACACTCCAGTGCGTGGCTCAACTGGGTAGTCCAATCAGGTTGAATTAGGTCTAGAGGATCCAGCGGTATCCTAAAGATGGCTATATTAACCTCCTATAATGCTTCATCGATAGATTCAAATCCATCTTCAAAACTGAATGTGAACAAAAATATTTGGCACAAAACATCCCATTCTTCAGTGCCATGAAAGAGTTCCATCTCCAAGTACCAATTCATTGGCATAACATCCAAGGTATGGAAAAATAGATGGACCCACTCCAGCTGAGGCTTCACTCCATATACTTTAGTCCATTTGGCCAAATGATCACACAGATCATTTCTCTAGTCATACTTTTCTGTTAGTCATACCTTCGGGTGACCAAAGTGTATCCTCATCATTATTCAATATTCACGCTAATCCTCAAAATTTTCCTTGTGCATACCCCACCATCTTGTGAGTGTAGCATGCATCGCATAATCTAATACTCGGAAACGATGCTTCTCAAGCACTTCCCTTTCAAATGCATCCAAAAAGTGATCAACATTATTTAACCCATCATAGTGAGGTAGATTTATTACCTCTGATGATAGACAGTGCAATGACTTGGCCATCATATTACAACGCAGCATAGATACTTCATGCAGTCAATTCTACCAGTGCTCCAATTCTTCGTTTGAATCTTATGTGTAGGAGCTCTCATGGTCCCATGCAATATGTCTGTATACTGTCAGATTCACCGAATCTTGATCTCCCATTGTTATCTTGTAAATCTGGTCCAAACCATCATCACTTTCATAATCGCAGACGAGTTCTGTATAGCACAGTCCTTCTTCGAGATCTAGTGGCACCAATACGTGAAGTGATTTCTTCTCAAATATCATATTTTGCTTCTTCAGTTTGATTATCCCATTCATGTTAGTGGCCCAATAGATCACAAGGAGTGATGGGTAGGGATTACTATCATCCAAAATTTTTATTACTTCAAAATTTGCTAGTGCAATCATGCCTTCAATATCAACTGTTACTCCTTGCAATCTTCCCATTGGGATGATTTTCTACTGATTCACCATCCTTATTTGAATCAGATACCACTGTGGCACAGGTCTCCCCATTCTTTCCCATGTTTTTTTTGGAAAAACAATCACGTTGGACCCTAGGTCCAAGATAACTTGGTCCATTTCATATTCTCCTATCTACGCAACGAGTCTCATCTCATGTCTAGTCCTTGCCTTATTCTTACCAAGCTTTCTGACTATGCACAGTTCACCAGTAGCATTTTCCTTTCTATCACACCGATTCATCATTTCCTGCAATCCCTTTACCTCCTTGCTATAGCATAATAGTTTCATTTAGGTCCCTAAGAATGTGGTAATCATGGACAAGTCCATTTCATCAATTGGTTTCTCCTGACTTTTTGAGTTAGAGGCCTCAACAAATCTTTTCTTTTCTTTCATAAATATTTCTTTTGTGCATTCCAAATGAAACCTGGTCTCCTTTTGTAGTGCTTTACAGACCCACTCACCTTCTACATGCTGCTTCCCCTTATCCTCACTAGTCATCATTCCACTCTGTAGCATAATGTTTACCTTAATATCTTCCCCACGAGGCTCAGCCCTCATCATCTGTAGGTTCTGAGTTAGTTGCGGAGGCTACGCCACCTTTTTGTGAATCTTAGCCAACAATATAGGGAAATATTCTATCGCATATTCAAACTGAGTACAATAGCCGCATGAAATATGTGTTGGATTCAAACAGTCTCTCGCATAGTGTCCTGGTCCTCCACAATTGTAACAAATAAGCTGCCCTCAACCTCTACGAGGTCCTCCTCCATCTCAGCCTTGTTTGTGGCCCTGATACTCACCTCGCACTCCTCCATCACCTTGGCCCAGAGGCCATATTTTTGCATGCAACCTGTTTGCAGGTGTCTTGTCCATCATTAATTCGTAACTATAGAAATTGTGCTCGTCATGGCCTACTGATTGATAGAAATTGTAGAAGAGTTGTTATGGTGTCTGCACACATTTCTCCAGCGAATGGTAATTGTCGGTTGCATGTTTCCCAACTACCTGGAAGATATTACACCATAGCCCGGGTCCTATACTTGGCCCTGCTATAGCCTCTAGCCTCAAAGGCATTGGTCCCCCTGCTGCAACATACTTTGCAAATACTGGACATTCATCCTTGTCATGCCCCTAACCTTTGCATTTCAGGCAACAAACTTCTTTGCATGCCTCTGGCCGAGCTGTTCTGTCTTTCTTCAGACTTTTCAACTTGAGGCAAATGTTTTCAAATTTGCGTGAATCTATTGAACCCCCAGATTAGCATCCTTCATTAGTGTCTCATGCAATCTCATCGTGATTTCTAGAGATTCCACCTGATTCCTAATCTTCGGTTGTGATAGTGCAAACCCTAGGTTAGGTAGGAGTGAGGCCACAAACCATTCCCAGTGTTGCCCATGAGTCAGATTCATGTTGGCTTCGTGGATCGTACATTTCAATATTTGATCCAAATCCCAGGGTGTCTCTCCAGGCTTCATCATGATCTCCTTGAATCCCACAATCGATTGTGCTTGAGACTTAGGTCTATTGAATTCCTTATTTAGCACAACCTAGATATCTGCCAACGTAGACATCATATTATAAGTACTATACTTAATGTACCACGTTAGTGTGTGGTGCTGCAAAGCACTAACCAGTGTTGCTTTCTTCATTTGATCGTCCGTGATACCTTGAGATTCCCACACATCCTTCACGACGAACCAAAATTGGTCTGAATCTTCATTTCCTATGCCCTTGAACACATGTAGTTTTACATAGTTCGCCATGTTGAACAGTGGTGTAGGTGGGGGGGTAAGTGGTGGAGGTGAGGATGGCGGTGGTGTGTATGGATGAGATGATGATCGAGGCAGTGTAAGTATTCATGGGAACCTTTGTATTATCAACTGAATAACACATAGCGGAGAAGCCTGTGTTTCTCCTTCATCGTCACTTGGAGGACCCTCAATCAACGAGATATATTCAAGACCTTTTCTTCCTCTATCCCTGAAATACCTTCCACTTCATGTAACCCAAAACATTAAGGTAACTTCATGACCCTCTTTTCACATAAGAGCATATTAATCCAAGTATTTAATGATTTCAAATACTTACCTCACGACCCCTTGAAGAAGAGGTACTCTTCTTCGTTGTAATTGACTGAAGTATCAACCATGAACTTGTCACAAACCCTCTTATGATATGGTCGAGCCAATGATTGACAACGTGCACGATATTATCTTAAGAGGCTTCCAATTTCCGCACTAAACCCCAGGGTCCAGACAATTGACCTGTCAAGCCTCCAACTCCCTTGGTCATTTGCCAACTTTGTGATCCACTCATATAATTCAACGGGGAAGGAACAAAAGAATATTTTGTGTATCTCTGTGTAGCGATATATGTCCAACCACTATTCTTTTGTCAATTATGGATTCCTATTTTCTTGCACCGCGAATTCGTGGATCTTTTTATCCAACCACTCTTTAATATCCTTTGTAGTTGGATTCCAATGGTGCGACATTGCACATCTCATTATGCAGATCCTTGTCCTAGCAATGGAAACATTTTTTGGCTTGATGGGCCTTGACCTAAGTTCAAGGTTAGTCAGCTAAGAAAAATCCCTACACTACTGGCCCTTTCGGCATCAATCTGCGAAGCGCAAACTGAAGTCTCACCAGAAGTAGTATGGGGGGATGCAGGAACCAAGTTTCCACACCCTAAGATAGTTGTGACTTCATATTTACACTCTAACTCTACCTTTACGCAAATCGATAAGCAATGTACTTCCTTATTAGTCTTTTAGAATCTCTGCAAAGGTTTGTGATCGCCCTTCACATAACCCTAACAAGCGATTCAGGCACTTATGCGCCTCTGTAACTACTTTGTTGTATAGTTTCCCAAATTATCTTAAGTTTTTGCCAAATCTACCTTACAATTAAGATTATCTTTCAGTAAACATATATCGTTCATATAATAGAGGAAAACATATAGACTCATGCATCAAATTAGAAAAAAAAATAAAAGAGTGCTTAACATAACATAATCACATGCAATTGACAAGAGTAAAATACAAAGTAATTTCAGAATACTTCTCTTTATTGATGATCTAGATTTCCATTACAGACTCTAACTGCCCTACACACACAGCTACAGGGATCCGTGCACTATGCTGCAGACTTCTACGCTAGGCCTTTGCACACTCAAATGTAGAGCCTCTTTTTTAAGCTAAGACTCTCACTCTTATCTCTTTACAGACTCATCAATGACTCCAACTATGAACTGTACTATCTTAGAGTCCTCTAATACCTCCTTTTTATACAATCCCATGGTCTGCGGACCAAGGGTGGATCTCATAAAGTCGATACAACCTATATAAACTAAGGGTGGAAAGCCTTTTTGAATCTTGATATCTTCACGCTCTACGACCACAAAACGTGGAGACTTTACATTCCTTTATATAAAATTCAAGATTTCTGCCCCAAAACCTGGGCTTTTAACCCAAAATTGACCCTAGGGGACCTGTTCACAATAGGCCTCCAACATAATTTCATACCTAAATATCATGACCATATCCATCTTCACAGGCCAATCCAAATTAGCATGATAGATATAACATCAACATATTAAATGCAATGCCCATAATCATCATTCATATGGATGCAAATTCATATAACAACAAGTTACTATCATTCCTGAATATCTGACGCATATGAAATGACCACACTAATTAACTAACATATATCATGCATGTAACCATAAAAATGGTAGAATGGCATTCATGTATATAACCATAATGCATATAAAAACCATTAACCAACATACTTACATTCCCAAAATAAAAAACTTTATGACGATCTGTTGTTACCTCGAGTCCGAGTGCTACAATGATGCTCTAATAATCTACATCTCCTCCTCTATCATAGACAACATATGAATATTATAATGAAAAAAACTACAACAATGACTATGAAAATGCATGCATAACAATTAGAGAGAAAACTAATATGCATGCATGACAAACACATTCCGCCCATCTAGTCCAAGTGTTTGAACCTGGGAACTCTGATACCAGTATGTAACCACCCCCTCCCACATTTACCCAATATCACTAGTCTACCAAGGCAAACACATGATAAAGAGTTATTTTTATATAACCCGATCTCTTAGATACAATTAAGAAAGTCGGTTCAGCGACTAGAAACTTACATACCCTCCTTAGGAGCTACAAGACCCCAAGGAAATTAAAAACCACTCTAGGTGCCCAAACCCTAAGCTAAACTACTTTTTCACTAATCTAGGCTACCAGTCGCAATAATAACATTGTATCCATGCAACTATAGGCCTCCACTCGCATGCATAAGCTTGGAAGTTAGCGACTACACTCCCAATTTCCTAGTTTTCAGCCTATAACCATGGAATCTGTGCCACCTATTCAGGGCTAGTATCCAGAAGAATGCCCAAAATGTAATGAGACTTTCTAGAACAATAAATTACACAAGGAATAATCCTCTGAAACATAACATGATAAAGGAATTGACCTAACTAGGCCTAACCATGAAAGTCATTTCATGAAACACATTTAGAATATGTAATCTACAGGTCATATATGCATATCTGGACATAGGGGTCTCATACTTATCTGAGAATCAATAAGACGCTCTAACATCATCTCATATTAACTATAATAAAATCTATTATCTCATGCATTAATGAACCATTCATAAACAAATCAAACATATACAAAGCCATAGCTAGAACCTATTACGAAACCATGCTTATAACTAGCATATAACTAGAACAATAACATGATAGAACTAACATTAAAGCCACAAAATAAGAGGTATAATTAGTCATGAAATGAAAGAGTAAAAAAATATATTTTTAACATATGAAAAAGACAACTAAGTTAGGGACTTCCACATACCACACCACCATAGATTAGGCTGAACCAAATATTTCTTTTAGCCAATCAACCCCATGCCATATTCCAAGCATGAACATGGGACTCAAGACCAGCTATACCAATGCTTCCCAAAGATCAAAACACCTCCACCCTCAAGATTTACAACAATCTCGCCAAAACTGGCCAAGGGATTCCTAGGCCTAAAAAAGGGTATAAACAACTAGGCTTTACTACAATCCTGACATTACTAATAAAGGGTTTCCTAGGCCCAAACAGAAACATACACTACTAGGCTATACTGCAATCCCACCAAAACCAGTCAAGGGATCACTAGGCCCAAAACACCTCTACCCTCGAGATTTATCACAATCCTTCCATTATACGTCAATGGATTCTGAGGCCCTTGGGAATTTTCCTGAGACCACCTCACCTATTTCCAAAACCATTTGGTAATCCTAGGCTCAAACAAGTAAAGAACCCCATCACACCATGGCTATCTAGAAATGGAAATGTAAGGACGAAACCAATGTCACACCTAGAAAAAACCATGCCAATGATAGAAAGAGAAACAAATACTTGCATGCCAAAACAAACATGGAAATCATACACACAACTTGATACTTGCAAAGAAATCTAGTTGTAGCCATTGATCCCACTTTTCCTTGTTTGTCCTTTCCTTTCCTTTGCTTCA
This sequence comes from Pinus taeda, assembly GCA_000404065.3. Lineage (NCBI taxonomy): Eukaryota > Viridiplantae > Streptophyta > Pinopsida > Pinales > Pinaceae > Pinus > Pinus taeda. Next base: position 83,299 of record APFE030716811.1, on the reverse strand, counting down.
TTTTCCTTTGTTTCTCTAATGTTAGAGTGCTCCAAAAATACACTAAGTGTGAAAGAGTATGAAGAATGAGAGAATAGAGAGAGAGTTCAAAAAATAAACTGAAAAATATTTGTGAACTGATCCTTAGAATCCTTTTTATCATTGAGGCCTTTATTTTCTTCAATTCCTCTATTTTTCCATTAATTTACCTATCATGCAAACATGTGACCTTTCATATCCATTTTCTCCTAATTTCCTTTATTTTCATCAAGAAAATACCAAGTAATGCATCTTTTCCTTTTCAGATTCCTTTGTCAATGGCTTTGCCAATTTATTTAGCCATAATAAACCAAAAGTGGCACCCACTAGGATGTTTTTCCCAACATTCATCTTGGAATACATGTTGCATGACCTTGGTCTTACTTTTCCTTTATTAACTTTATTACATGAAATTTTAACCCAAGGCTATTACATATTCATCATACCAAAATATGACCCTTGGTATAATGACATTTTCCTTTACCTGTGAACTCAAAATCTCAATCCTCAACTCACATGTGATGATTGATGACACATTTACCATCAAGCACCATGCTACCTCATCATAGGAGACGTTCTCTACCATCAAAGCATAAACACCATTTTACACTAATTCCCTATTGAAAATGTAACTATGCTTGGTCTTCATAATCTATATTGTAATTTTTCATTATATTTTAAAATTGAAACAGAAGGAAAAAGGTTTATTTTGAAGCATGGGTTTCATGCTCCTTTTACTTATTCTTTAGGTCAAATCCTCCATTGTAGGCTTCTAGGGTTTTCTTGAGTCATAAATATTCTTTGTCAAATTTATTATACCCTTATTGGGCTTTTGTATCATGTAAAGAAAATTATTTTTGAGTCAAAACAATAATTTTTCACCTCCTCACCAAGTCAGCCCTACCTTGATGAATTAAACCCACTTTGGGGTTATTTTACCTTTTGCAAGTAGTATAAATAGAAAGAGAACTTGAGTTGTTTATATATATCCATCAACAAGTTCGATCTGCAGTGAAGGAAGATGAAAATATGAGTGAAGTCAAGGAGAAATAAGGTCAAATCAAAGGAAGGACAAAATCAAAATTTTTGGGCATCCTCTCTCACACATGAAATTTCTTTAGCATTTTTGGGCTAGTTGCAGTGGCCAAAATCTCTACAGTGACTGTTGTGGAGTACAAAGAAAGGTATGTTTTTGGTGGTTATTTCAACATCTTTTCATCAAAACTTACAAACCTTTTGCATCATGAACTAGGTAGATAATAAGGAATTGTGACAAAATCTGTAAGATTAATGTGCAAAACCAAAACGCTGACAATTGTCATTTTCTTATGCAGGAAGAAGGAGAAATGAAAGATTGTTGTTCCAAAGGAAAGGACAAGGCCAGTTTAACCGTTGTCCCAATGATGGGGAACCACATGCAAACAAGGCAAACCAAATCAAAGCATATCAGCCAAGGAAAGGGAATGGAGATATTGGCTTGGCGCAAGAAAGTAAAGAGATAACTGAGAGCCAACAGTTCGGTGAATCCCTCAGGATCCTTTGATCTTGAGGGATCGATGCTTTAACTATTTTTTGCACCTAGACATCTCTGCCTTCGCCATTAGAAAAAGGGGCAGCACAGTTAGCCCAGGGGGGTCTGTCATGTTTTTATGTAATTTCTCTTAAACTTGAGACTTTGATCATTGACTCTCATTGAGAAGTGATCTACTATAATTTTGTTTCATGCATTAATACAAACTTGGTTGCTATTTCATCTCTGATCCTGGAATAACTTCAAGCGGTGTACCCCTAGAGGCTAAGTGCCCAGCCCTAGAGGAACACTTGCTCCTATACTATTACTTTTGGTTTATATGTGGTTTTCTCATCAACTTTATTTGGTAATCTGATATGTTCTATTGTTTTACTTCACAGCTCTGTTACGTTTGATCCGTTAAGTGATATCATTTCCTGAGACAGAGACATCATAACTCTGCAACGCATTACTATTTCTTTAAGTACTGATATAACTAGCTTTTACAGGATATCGTTGTTGTTCAATTATAGAATGTCTTTGTTATAACACTTGACCATTGGTATCATTGAATTCATCTTAAAGATTGTATTTCTTTTCGATTGATTGAATCTATGAACGTTGTTGTTCCTTTCTAAAAGATAGTCGCATTATTTGTAACTAAGATTGACATTTGGATTACCAAGATCAGATTACTATTGAGGTGTGCCGTGTGTTAAGTTACTGTATATTTATATTTGAATTTCTAGTATTTTTCCATATTCCATCATTAGTCAATGTTGTTCTATTTCTGTGTGTTGTTCGATCCATCCTTAAAGATAGAGGATTTCCATTTGATTTATGTAGGACACAATTGTTGCATTTGATCTTGTAGACTAAGGTGTTGTTGCTTATTAAACTTAATTGTCGTTACAATTTCGAAGTTGCTGTTCCATTTCTTATTTGCTATTCCATTTCCTGTCATTTGCGTTATTTTTGCTTTGGTGTGAAGAACCCCGTGAGACTGTAGTGGGTAGTGACATTTGTTGTCTGGCTCCCAGGTCGAGGAATTGTTCCCTGATTTCTTTTGGTCCCATCAGTTTACAAGGGGATGAGTTACTGTTACTAAACCCTTGACTGATGAATTGCTTAGTTTTCTGAATGTGTGATTTAGCCTTTAAAAGTAGTTTGTTGTAATTAAGTGTCCATTTATTCTTGTATCTTTGAGCCCTATACTGCTAGCATTACTCTGGAAAATGTGAGCCTTAGACTGAGACACTCTTTGAAATAACAAAACGTTCCTGGATTGACAAATTAATGTGAGGTAATTAGAGGTGAAAGAGACCCTTCTTATGACTCAACATTTTCGCGTTGTTGCCGGGGAAAGAGTGTAGCCATTTGTCTCTTTTCATAGTAGTGTAAGATCCTGCTAGGGAAGAATTGGGTTTTAAAAACGAAAGGTAAGAACCTACATGTGGAGCATGTAACAGCCCTGCTCCTTTGCCCGCTTTCCTACAGGTTTGTCGTTGTTTTGATTGGGTAGAACCTAGTAGTTGATTTGTGTGTGCATGACTAAGCAGAAAAAGCCAGAAAAGAATTCCAAACCTCTACCCAAGCCCGAAAAAGCTAAGGGGCGGTGACCCTTGGTCGGTCAACTTTTATAAACGAAATTTTTAAGAAAGCAGAATCTCAGCCTTCAGTAGGACCCAGAAAAGTTATTCCCAGACAACCTACTAGTTCCCTTCAGGCCACAGGATCACCATTTGTAGCCTTTGCTGAGGTGCATAGTCAAACCGAAGAGCAGGATTTTCAAGAAATTGAAAATTCTAGTCCAGAACTATTGCAAGAAGGGAATTTCAGCAATCTTTGTGAAGGAAGAGGGGAGACGGGAGAAACTGAGGAATGAAGGTCTCCTCTTGGGACAATTCAGCCATTGAGCAGCCCAGATAAGGGAAGTGCTGCAAAAATCTTTTTTGAGGAAACCCAATCTCCTCGGACATTAGGAACTCTCATTATCCCAGATAAAGGAAGTGCTATTAAAACCATTCCTGTTAAAGCCATTCCCTCTCACCTTAGGAATACCCTCCTAGATATCCCAGAAGGTTATTGGTGTATATTTGACCAAATGGCTCAAAACCAACCAAACACCCAAACCTCTACATTGCAATACCCCATCGTGGATACTACAGCAAATGCACCTATGAAAGCAATACCTCTTCAACATATCCCTACATTCCACGATCTTACATCAGAGGATCCGGATGCATTCCTATTTGAGTTAAATGTGTTGTGTAGTGGTTATGACTGCACCACCGACCCCCAGAAACTGAAATTATTCCCCTCTACATTAAAGGGGGCTGCTTTGAGATGGTTCATGGGACTAGGTGATGGTGTTATAAATAACTGGGATCAAATGAAAGAATCTTTTCTAAAAAAATATCAGGACTATTGCAAGTCTAGGGAATTAAAAGATGAAATATTCTAGATGGTAGCTAGAACAATTGAAACATTAGAGGAGTATGTGGAACACTTTTAGTATAATCTTGAAAGGTCTCATTATGCATCACTACCTTTACCCGATAATGTGTTAAAAACAACCTTAATTAGGGGAATGAAAGAACAATGGATTGAAACATTAAACATTATGGGAAAAGGAGATATTTATCAGGAAAATTTTGCTGACATTATTGATCTATGTATCAAGAGTTCGAGAGACAGCACAAGACTAAAACCGGCAGAGCATGATTGGTTTGTAAGAGATAATAGAATTTTGACAGAAGGAGTAACGCGTGTAGAAATTGGGAATTTATTGGAAAAATTTAAAACTGATATACTGGGGACACTAACAAGACAACTTGATATTATGCAAGCCAAGCAAAAGCAAGTGGAGGCAGAACAAAATTTGGCAATCTTCTATCCCTGATGTAGAAAGAAACATAGCCATAAGGAGTGTCCACTAGATGCAGTCCAAATATGCGCCATCTGCACAAAAGACCACCTTACGGAAAGCTGTCCCTCACTTCTCGGATTAAAAGCAGTATACAAGGAAGCAGAAGAGGAGCCAGAATCAATGTATCTACTCAATCAGCACTGTTAGTGGCAGCCACGATAGTTTGGTATGTTTTCAGACCCAACTTCTTCTTTTCAGTCTCCACAATATAATTCTCAACAATATAGTATGTGGAAAAATCAACCTCAACCCCCCTTCTCAAATTGGTCACCACAGTCATTTCCTTCGTCAAACTTGTGGCCGAATTTCCCTTATGCCCCACCATATTGGCAAAGTAACATATATCCTGCACAATGGACCCCTCCTACTTCACAAAATCAAGCCTAGTAGACAAACTAGCAAAGACCGATGCAACAGCCAGTAGGAACCATTCTACTCCCTCAACCTACACTGCCAGCCTTACAACAAAATCCCCAGTCTAACCTGAGACCACAACTCCTAGCCCAACCCAACCCTAATCCAAATAACAAATTGGTCCAATCTGTCCAAATAGTAGAAACACCAGAAATAGGAGCCGATCTGAGGGAGTGTAATGATCTTCAGCTAAGATCTGGGCGTGTTATTGAAACCGAGGGAGATAAGACAATTCATGTTGAAAATCCGTTACTTAGAGAAAAATCTTCACAAGAAGAGGATGTGAATAAATAACAAATTCATAATCAAGAAACCACATCCTCTCCCCCGTTCCCAGAATGATTAATCATACCTCGGCTTACACAGTATCCTGATTTTGACATTCTGGGAGAATTAAAAAATTTGTACATAAAAATTCCATTCCTCCAAGCCATTCAAGACATCACGATATATGCAAAGACTATCAAAGAATTATGTGTAAAGAAACCAAGGAGGAATATAGAAAATAATCCAAGAGTCCAAGTAGTTGGCACTCTATCTGACTTATTATCAGGAAAAGAAACACCCATTAAATATGAAGGCTCAGGAAGTCCAATAATAACCGTACAAATCTATGGTCAAACTTTCTCTAATGCCTTAGTTGATCTAGGAGCTGCAATTAACATCTTAACAACTACTACTTGCCAGAAACTAGGCATTACATATGTAGAACCCACCTCTACTTTACTAGAACTGGCTAATCGATCTGTGGTGAGGCCAGAAGGCACACTACATGATATTATGGTATCTGTTGACTCCTGGGAGTATCCGACCGATTTTCTGATAACAAATCCCAAAAACCAACTTGATGGACATCTATTGATTTTAGGTAGACCTTGGCTTGCAACTGCCGGTGCTTATATTGGCTGCCGACAAGGCAATATGACCATAACCAGAGGAGCAAATATCAAGAACTTAGCTTTATGTCCTCCATCATAGCCAAGTGTCACAATAATAAAAACTAATAGGCACCCTGTATCATACCTTACTGACAACATTAGATCTCCATTAACTATACAAGACGCACTTGATTTCAAGGACCAAACAGAAGATGATTCCATCAATAATTTTATCAGTCAAACTAAACTCAGATCCCATACACAATGTTACATGATAGAGGCAACATTCGATAATGAATTAGAAGAAGATCCTCTTAAAGATACACATGATCAAATGATACCTGTTACCTCTGTTGCAAATAGTAAAATTGTGGAAATTGAACTGGGAAAAACCCTAAACATTAATGCCAACCTCACCTCCAAGCAAGAAACGAAGCTCATCGAACTATTGATGAGATATAAAGAAGCATTTGCATGGGACTACCCTGATATGAAAGGAATTGATCCCCAATTATGTACACACCACATTTACATAGAAAAATATGTGAGACCTGTTCGCCAGCCTTAAAGGAGACTTAATCCCCATTTAAAAGAAGTGGTAAAAGCTGAACTGCAAAAACTTTTAGATGTCAATTTCATTTACCCTATCTTTGATAGTAAATGGGTCTCTCCACTTGTGGTGGTACCAAAAAAGAATGGGAAATGGAGAATTTGTGTTGACTATAGAGAGCTAAATAAAGCAACACAAAAAGACTACTTCCCTCTCCCAGTCATCGATCAAGTATTAGACACTTTGGCAGGAAAGAAATTCTTTTCCTTCCTAGATGGCTTCAGTGGATATAATCAGATCCAAATTTCCCATGAAGACCAAGACAAAACCACTTTTACTTGTCCTTGGGCAACATTTGCCTACAGAGTTCTACCTTTTGGCTTATGCAATGCTCCTGCCACATTCCAAAGGGCTATCCTTAGCATTTTTGCAGACCTAATAAATGAAGGACTTGAAGTATATATGGATGACTTTACACCATACGGAGATGATTTTGATCCAGCATTGCACACACTGGAAAAAGTCCTACAACGCTGCATTGCTACCAGACTTTGTTTAAGTCATGAAAAATGCTATATGATGATGACTGAAGGACTTATTCTAGGACAATATTTTAGCAGCTGGCACTTAGGTAGACCCAACCAAAATCCAAATAATTTTGCTTATTCCTACTCCTACCACTCAAATGGAGGTACGCAGTTTTCTTGGATTTTCTGGTTATTATAGGAGGTTTATAGAACATTTTTCACATATTTGTTGCACCTTTGTATGCACTAACAGGGAATGTTGACTTTCTTTGGACAGAAAAATGTGAACATGCTTTCCAGGATCTGAAGAAGCTTGTGTCCACAGCCCCAGTCCTTCGAGGACCAAATTGGGATTTTCCATTTTAGATATCATCAGATGCCTCAGATACAGCCATTGGAGCAGTCTTTGGGTAGGAAGAGGATAAAAAACCATATGCAATTTATTATATTAGCAAAAATTTATCCCCTGCTGAATTGAATTATACTGTTACTGAAAAAGAATTTCTAGTTGTAATACATGCTATCAATAAGTTTAGGCAATACATTACTGGATATCCTGTTATCTTGTATACAGATCATTATGCCATAAAATATTTAGAAAACAAGCCTATCACAAATGGTAAAATAACCAGATGGCTTATTTTATTGCAGGAATTCGATATTAAAATCAAGGATCGACCTGGAAAAGAGAATCCGCTAGCAGATTTTCTCTCACGAATGCCAAAGCCAATCAATGCAGCAGCAGTTGAAGACCAATTTCCAGATGAACATTTGTTTGTTGTTGCTGTTAAAACACCATGGTATGCTGATGTTTCCAATTACCTGGCAATAGGTAAATTACCGAAACATCTAACCCCCAATGAGCGGAAACAGATTATTTAGCGAAGTGCTCGATTTTCTTGGATTGGGGGCTACCTGTTTCACATAGGGGCATATATGCATTTCAGGATATGCATTCGTGAGGACGAAATCTTTGACATTTTAAAGGCCTGCCATGACAGACCATGCGGCGACCATTTCGCCAGTCGCAAAACTAGACATAAGGTGCTGCAAACAGGGTATTATTGGCCCACAATTTTTAAAGATGCAAAAAAATTCGTCCAAGCCTGTGACAGTTGCCAGAGAGCAGGACGCCCTGGTGAGTTTGATGAAATGCCCCTGAACCCACAGCTAGTCATTGAACCATTCAAACGATGGGCCCTTGATTTTGTTGGACCAATTAACCCATCCTCGAACCAGAAAACATATATTTTGGTGGCAACATAATATGTCACCAAATGGGTTGAAGCAGAGGCATTGCCGAGAGCTACAGAGGATTCTGTCATACAGTTCTTGTTCCATATATTTGTGCACTATGGTCTTCCAAGAGATATAATTACGGATGGTGGACCACAGTTTTCTAGGAACAAAATCACTGCAACACTCAAAAACTATCATATCTAGCATAAAATCACTACTCCATACCACCCACAGGCCAATGGTAAGGTAGAAAACAACAATAAAATAATAGAAGCAATTCTAACAAAAACAATTGCGTCATATAGACGTGATTGGTCTGCAAGACTACCAGAAGCATTGTAGGCTTACTGAACAACATGGAGAAGTACCACCGACTACTCACCTTATCAATTAGTGTTTGGAAAACAACCCATCTTCCCCATAGAATTCGAAATCCAAACATTGCGAACAACACAACAAGTTGGCTTAGATCTAACCGAGGCACAGATTAATCGATTACAACAGATCAATGAGCTGGATGAAATCAAGTTCTCTGCACTTCAAAATACTACACTGATTCAACAGCAGTGAGCTAAATGGCATGATGCTCTCATCAAAAATAAAGTCTTCCACGAAGGAGACTCGGCACTTTTGTACAATTCCAGGTTTCAGGAATTTCTTGGGAAACTTCAAACTCGCTAGCTCGGGCCATACAAAATCTAGAAGGTACATGATAACGGTACTCTTACTCTAATGACTATTGATGGCTCTGGATATGCCTTTAAGGCAAATGGTCACTGAGTTCGATTTTATTGCAAACCACTTACTCAGGAATCCTTCTGCCGGAAACTACGCAAAGACTCTGAGATGGAAATTTTGGGGGAGGGAGAGAAATCTTCCTCACCTGTGATTCATTAAGTTTTTCATCTCTTTTTACACTTTGTACATAATCTCTTTGTTTTGTTAACTCATTTTTTTACATATTGTTTTTAGCACTTTGCTGTTACTTTTCAAAGCAGTAGCAGTTTTTTTTTGCTGGTCCTTTTCCTAAAGAACAACATTTTTGTTCTGTTGTTCCTTTTCTAAAGGAACAACACCTTTTGAATTGGTCGTTCATTTTGTTGTTCTTCTTATCCTGCGTTTCTGCTTTTCCCTTTTCAAAGGAACGACACTTTTCCTTTTTTTGTTGTTCATTTTTCAAAGGAACGACATTTTGGTTCTTTGCTGTTCCTTTTCAAAGTAACGACATTTTTGTTTTCTGTTGTTCCTTTTCCAAAGGAATGGAATTTTCGATGTTTAGTTGTTCCTTTTTTCTAAAGGAATAGCACTAGTGTTTTCTGTTGTTCCTCTTCCAAAGGAACAACACTTTTGATTTTTGCTGTTTCTTTTCCAAAGGAACGACATTGGCGATTTTTGATATTCCTTTTTCAAAGGAACGACATTGGTGTGTTTGTTGTTCCTTTTCCAAAAGAACAACATTTTTTGGTTTTTGTTGTTCCTCTTCCAAAGGTAACAACACTTTCGGGTTAGTACTTTCTGCTGTTCCTTTTTCAAAGGAACAACACTTTCCATTCTTGTTGTTCCTTTTTCAAAGGAACGACACTTACATTTTTTGGTTGTTTCGTTTTCAAAAGGAACACCACTTGCATTATTTTTCTCTTCCTTTTTGCAATAACAACATCCTCGTATTCCTTTTTGCTTTCCTTGCTGTTCTAATTTAAGGATGCCTACTTTTCTTGCTATTTCAAGTCGTTTGGAACACAGCTATGCACTTATGCAATGGATACAAAATTGCAACATACTGAAATCAGTAAACTATAAAATCGCTATTTTTATAGGAAAATTGCTTTGAATTGGTAAGAGGACAGAGGAAAGGACACACTTACCCATTATCCTTGCTATCATTATTCCACTAATTCTGATCTGATTAGTTATCTTTATCATGTTGGTTCCTTTTAAATGTTCACAAATTTCTTTGATTATTATTTAGGAATAAGAACAAAGGGGTTATACATTCCTATTGAGATGTTAAGACTTCTTCCACCATTCCTACTCTTAAGGAGTGTTGAACCACCCTTTGTGTATAAATGGGAAAGTACCTTATGAAAGAAAAAGAAAAAAGAAGTGAAAAATGATGTTTTAATAAGTTGTCAAATGCAGGATAGGGGGTCTCATTAAGAGCCAGCCTACCATGATCATGGGGAAGAAAGTGAAGTGGAAATCCCACTATGGCTACCACACCAGGGATATGGTCCAAAAGGTACATCAAAATAAAGAGCCCTTGGAATAGGAGGTCTCATCACGAGTCGGCCTGCCCACCTTTCACTCCTTCCTCGTGAATGGCATTATGACTAACTGGTCACCAAGCCAGCATAATCGCTTACATTTTGACATCACATAACATTTCCTAAGCATACACAAAGGACCATGGTTCCATGGGTGAAACAAACAACTCTACCATGGTTATGGACACCTGTCGGCAGCAGAGATTTGTTAATGGTATTGAAGTCACACTACTTACACCAATAGGTGATTATTAACATCCTTCTGTTTCGTATACCTTAGTAATAAATCACATAAGAAGTATGTATATTATTTCGTGAACCATGCAAACACATGTAAGCTATTATCATCAATCATGACAGAAAAGTGACAATGACCACATGAGACTCTATGTGCATGGAAACTGTCCTATCCTCCCAGCCTCTCATCATATCACAACAATCTCTTACTTGTTAAGCGATCTGAGTATGCACCTCGATTTCGGTAATCTGCTATTTTTTGTAAACATGGCATGCTGTCATACATTGTTCCTTTATGACTTTGATCCAGGGCAGATTGGCACGCCACTCCTATATTTGGCGGCCGGGGAAGGCCTATCAGATTGAAAGGGGGAGGTTAACCTCATTATTCGTTGGTTTATGTGTCAGATCACTATTTGGGAAATTGCATACTTGGGAATAGCACGGCTCAATGGTAAACTATTTATTTTTTTATTTTTACATGGCTTACTGTTCCTAAGCCATTTCCATAGTATGCTCTGTGGCATTAGTAAAGTCCTTTAGATTTTGAGTGAGTCCTACATCTGTTAGTTTCTTTGTGTTTTAACAGCGTGAACATCTTGATGTTCCATTGTCAATTCTGAGGTTTTGCAGGGAAATCAAAAACATGGGAGGAAGATCAATTTGGAGAGAACCACAGGAATTGACAGTCTCTGCTGCTGCACGGGAAATTCTGGCAAGAGCAATATGGTTAACTTATCTCAATCGGTTGCAGGAATCCAATGAGACGGTAGCAATGGAATTCTTGCAGAACTTGCAAGAAGACCACTCCACAGTAAGGGGGAGACATATAGCAGCCATCGATGGAATAATTGCAAAAGTCTCAGGACTGCCATCCGCTGGACCTGTATGGATATTAAAGAAGGAAAGATTGAAGAAAATCATAGAAACCTTCCAAGATGAAGGCCAGAACCTAACAATTAGAGGAAAATGGGTTCTACCTGCAACATTAGGAGAGCCATGGGAAAAATTGGCAAGGATTATTCAGAGCTACATCACCTGTGAAGGCAGGAAAGACGTGGTAAGACCATGACACCTTAAAATTTTATCCGTATTAAAACAGAAATGCTCTGTAAATTTACCTGCATTCTTAAATTTTTTACTTCATGATGTTGCATGAAGTATGAAAAAGGCACAACATGTAGAATCAGTCTTCAGTCACCATGGGTTGATATGGTTAATAGTTAGCCATAGCCTTACCCAGCAGTAAAGCAGTTGGGAAGAGCTAATTGCCATAATCGATGGGGGATTGACCATGCCATCTCCAAAACGTAAACATGCCACCAATACACCAGAGCGTCTAGAAAAGTGAAGGAAATCAGTACAATTAGCATGGATTAAAGGGAGGCTGGAAGATTCCCAAGGAGATACCAGCCATCCAGTAGAGAAATGATTCAGGGGAGGAGCAACCCCCACAATTAGAAGGAGAAGAAAATGAGAAAGGAATGCAAGGAAATGAGGAAGGAGAAATGGAGGAAGAAACCAAGCAACCTGAGCAGGAGGAGGAAACAGAACAACATGAAGGCAGCACATTGCAGAATCCATTGAGAGAAGATGAATCGGCCAAAATCTTGGCCAATATGGGCGAATATGGTCAACCTCTCAACCCACTAGATCTCCATGTTGAAGAAGAACTAAAAGAAGACCCTGCTCAGGATAAAAATGCACCCGAAGAATTACATGACGATGAGGTAGAAAATGAGATTCAACCTGTTCATGATGAAAGTATGATAGGAGAGAGAAGTGATACAGAGGAGGAACAATCGATTCTTAGCCAGACTACACCGGAAGAAATTCTGGAAGAAGAGGAGGTGGAAAAAGAAGTCACCCATGAAGTAATAGAACTAGCTAGGGTTCTTGCCTCTGAGCAACCCGAACAAAGAATTGAAGGAGCACCCCAAGAGGAAAACCAGGGGATTGGCCAGGATAGCAGTCCAGGCTTGAGTAAACATACAACTGTTCCTTCGAAGGAAGCAGAAGAAATCAAACAATTACAAAAAGAATGGCAAAGGTTACTAAATGTGATAGCTCGACTTTGGCAGCAAATTAGGATTATGAGAATAAGAAAGAGAACAAAGATAACTTCTAGGGAAATACAAGCATCTACTCTGGTGAAACCCCCCAAGAAAAAGGTTCGAAAGACCCTTGTTCAGCTTGCTGTTCAAAACCTTGTTGAGGAATAGTCTGCTGTTCAAATTGCTGATGAAGAGCAGCCTGCTGTTCAAACCGTCATTGAAAAATAGTCTGCTGTTCACAAGCAGACTGTTGTTCAAAAGCAAAAGGAACAACATTCTATTGTTGCTCATATTGAAGTACAAACGGACGATATATTTACCAGTGACAAGGAAATTCAGACAGAGGCACAGCTCTCTGAAAGGATGCAGACTATGAGTGAAAGGCAACACAATAGGAAGATTCAAGTGAACCTCCCACTCACCACTACCATGTGGGATAGTGATCTGAGGATAGTAACCCTACGAGAGGGTTTGATGCAAGCTCGACAAATAGCAGAAAAACTCGCAGAACAAACGGTCCCTCAGGAAAGGTATGAAGAACTACAGCAATAGCTAAGGAACGCCAATTTATCTGAAAGCTAGGCCTTTGAAGGGTGGCGAAAGGAGGAAGAAAAACTTGTGAAGGTAACTCATAGGTTAGATATAGTTATCAAGCAAATGGATACCTTATGCTCTTTTTACAATGATGTCCTAGCATGTAGAGCCCCTGCTAAGAATTATGCCTTGTTTTTAATGGAACGATATTTGCAATTGAAAATAAAGGCTGTTAAAGCAGGCACCCCTATACAAATTAATACCATCGACGATTTTATAAACTGTTGTAAGCACTATAGGGTAAAGATTCAAGGATTACTGTGTGAATTCTATCTGCATAACCTTGTGTTAGACTAGGAGACTGAGCAGAACCCTGGCCCTTTTGTTGGGGATATCCAATTGCAGGCATTTATTTCATTTGGGGTTAATCAAATTAAATGGCCTAAAGCCTATAATGCTTTCCAAAGACAATAAAACGGATTAGACTTGTGGGTAAGAGCTGAGCCTAGGAATCTAGTGCAGTTGTGGAGGGAACATAGGAACCTCATGGGTACTCTAGGCGTAATTGAAGC
>APFE030716811.1:44791-63750 GCA_000404065.3 Pinus taeda | reverse complement strand
TTTTTTCAACCCACAACCATAAGGAACATGAGCACCAATAAGAAAAAAAATCAATTGAAAAAACCCACAACACCATGGCTATCCAGGAAATGACAAGGCAAGGCTCAAATCATTGTCACCCTAGGAAAATATCCATGCCAGTGATAACACACACAAGTAGAATATCACATGCATATATGACACATCCATAAATAAAAAAGGGAATCACACATGCAACCTATTACCTAAAAATAAATCTAGATGCAATTTTTTGATCCAATTATTTCCTTGTGTTCCATGCCTTACTTTGTAGAAATTAATGTGTAGATTCTAAACTGCTCATGAAATTTACTAAATCACAAGACTAGAAGCTATTGTACTAATCCGAAGAAGAAAATTCACAATTGTGAACAAAAATCATTAAAATGCATCAAGATTCAACACACATATACAAATATTTATCTAGGGGAAGAAATGACCCAAAGCACTTTACTATATGTATTGAATCAATCAAAGAATCTGGATGAATATAGTATGCTTGGTCAAGCTTGAGCACAACCTACACCTTTACCTTCTATCCTCTGCCAAAATGACTAAACCTGAACAATAGTTGTCCAAATTTTTAAGCCTCGAAGCTCCTCTTTCCTTGAGTTGTTTGTTTAGGAATTAGTGCCTATCGTTTATGGAAATTCCTCAATTAGATTAAGAAATTCTTGTAGGCCCATCCTTTGACTGCATGCACCACATGTGCAACTTCAATTAGTTCACAACCAATAGTACATTGTGCTTGAAATCCAATATCAACTAGGTAACTCAAATTATCTGCATGCATCAATTGTTTTGGACTGATTGATTAGTTAACTATATTACCACTGAGTGTGACTAAAGTTACAATGCACAACCTAACCCTCCACTAATTTCTCCAACAGTTGGAACTAGTTTAACTAACAATGAGTCAACTTAACTGAATTAGATTGCTATAAATTATAAATAAATCATACTGAACTAATATTAAGGGTCTCCAAATCATATTAAACAAGTAACAAAAGACATGCCACCACATTTAAATACCTCCAATCATTCTACTGAAATTGAAATTTGAATTTTAGTCTAGTTTTACCAAGGTAAAGTTTAAACTATAGTTTATTGTTTCATTTTCAACACTCCCTCTTAGTATGAAAGGGATTATTTTCCACCCCGTTCATGCCTGTATGGAACTTGAATTTACCTCTTGACAAGGGTTTTTTCAAAATTTCTACATCTTGTTCCTTTATCAGAATGTACTGCAGCAAGATGATCTCCTCTACACACAATCTCAAAGATGGTCGTATCATATATGTAAGTGATTGGATTGATCATGAAAAACAAGATTTTCAGAGTGATTGATGAAAATTTTATTACCATAGTAAATCACAATAAGATCCATCATTTGAACAAATAACCCAACAAGAATCTTCTCATCCAGATCGCCTCACAAGCTACTTGACTGGCAGCCATGTACTCCTTTTTTGTGGAGCTAAGTGCCACATATCTCTGCTTCCTATTGTACCAATAAAAATTTATAGAACCAACACTAAAAATTCCTCCTAATGTGCTCTTTTGTTATGATGGACTCCCTTCCCAATATGCATCTGTGAAGCTACAGAGCTTCGCTCACTTTCTCCATATATAACATAGTCCAAACGAAGTGGTGCCTCTAAGGTACCATAGAACATGTTTAACATCGAACCAAAATAATTTGGTTAGTTGAACCATGGATCGGATCAACTAGTTGAATGTATAACACATGTTTGGCCATGTGTTCACAAGTTACATGAGTGAACCAACCAACTTCATATACACAGTAGCATCCACTTCCTCACCTGAAGTGGTATCCTCTTTCCTCCATTTGGTCACTATAGGAGTCTCCATTGGCTTGCATCTATCCATGCAAAACTTTTAAAGTATCTCTTGGCATATCTCTCCTTGAGAGACAAATAGTCCCCTTCTCCTTCCCATACTTCCAAACTGAGGAAATATTACATGAGACCCATTTCCTTCATTTTGAATTCTCTTGCAAGGTCCTCCTTGCAAGAATTGATAAGTTGTTCAACACTGATCAAAATCAAGTCATCAACATATAAGACAATAATCAATAGATTACCTTCTAACAAAATGTTGTAAATTTTTTCATCCACTTCAGTTTTGGAGAAGCACAAACCGGTGAGATAGTTATCGATCTTGGTGTACCAAGCAAGGGTTGTTTTCTTCAACCCATACAACACTCACTTGAGTCCGCACACATGCAACTCTCTGTTGAAGGTCTCAAAACCTTCAGGTTGTTTGATGTACACCTCCTCCTCAATAAATCCATTCTGGAATTCTCTTTTCACATCCATACTGTGAATCTTCCACCCCATCTATGCATCCAGAGTAAGAATTGATCTGATGGAAGAGTACCTTGCTACCAAAGAAAATGTATCCTCATATTTAATTCCTTCAACCTGAGAGTACCCCTTGGCCCCAAATCTAGCCTTGTGATTATTTATGCTTCTGTCTGCTGCATGCTTTGCCTTGTAAATCCATCTTGAACGTACCATTTTTTTTTGTTGGTCTTGGGACCACTTCCCAAACACTATCTAACAATGGAATCATATTCCTCTACCAGAGCATCAACCCATATAATATGCTCTACTACTTCCTCAAATGAGGTTTTTTCTATCTCTACTAGCTCAATCATTAGAGCCATGTATCTAGTGTATTGATTTGGTGACCTTCTATTCCTATGTTGTGATGTGTGTGCTCCCACATTCTCTATAACATCCTCCAATAATCTATCATCTTCCCTATTTTGTTTCCTTCCTTCTCTGGATTTCTTTGCTTGAGTTATTGTCTCCACTTTTTGTTCCTTTTCTTATGGTTTCTCCACAAATTCTTGAGTTTATTCCCTTCAAGTCAAAATATATTTATATACATGCAACTGAAGCTCCAAGTCAAGGGAAAACTTCACTACCTTCTCCTCACAGAATTTCACATCTCTTCAAACAACTATCATTCTGAGGGATGGAAGGTGCACACAATATTTGTGATGTGTGTCAGTGTACCCCATAAATATCCTCAACTCTACTGCCATCTATATCTTTTTCCTTGCTTAATTGGATACATGGAAATATAATTATGCTTCAAAGATCCTAAAGTGTGACACATCTGGTTTCTTCCCTGAAGAAACTTATTCTGGTGTACTACTCCCAAGGATTCGATGAGGACCCATGTTATACAAATAGATCATTTTGTTTCATGCTTTGACCCAAAAGTGAAGAGCTATGCCATTGTCATGCAAAATTTTCCTTGCTTCTCCCATAATACTTTTGTTCTTCCTCTTAGCCACCCCATTTTGTTGTAGGTTGTGGGGTGTTTTCAACTCCCATCAAATTCCTTCCTTTGCACATAATTTTTAAATTCATTCAACACGTACTCACCTCCATTATTGTTCCTAAGAGCCTTTTCTTTCTTTCTAGTTTCTTTCTCAACAAGCGATTTAAATTCAACAAAATTTGAGAATGTTTGGTCTTTCTTCTACATGAATAAAATCCAACACTTTGATGAGAAATTTTATACAAATATAACATAATACTTGTGCTTGGAAGTGGAGGTTGTCAAGAAAGGTCCACAGACATCAGAGTGGATCCTCTCAAGGATTTCATGTGCCTTGCTATCCTGATCATTGAAGGTGGATTCTATGTACTTCCCTAAGCTACACCATTTGCATGTATTCTACTACTACAGTGCTCCTTTCGGGAGACCTGTGGTGATATGTTGCATGATATTTAAATCTCAATGATGCAAATGGCCAAGTATCCTATGCCATAGTTCACCGACATCTTGTCTCTACACATTATCCACCTTTATGCTCAAAGCAACACAGTTTTCCACATTGAGATTGTGGAGGTTCTTCACTCGAAATATGATCTGCTTAGATTTTCTAGTGGTTATGTGTCTGAGGAATTCCTTTCCTTTGTTGAATATCATATTTTAGCAACGGTATTCCAACACCGTGATGGAAACCATATTCTTCTTTAGACCCAGTACAAACATCACATCCTTGAGCTTGGGAGGGGATCCCAACTCCCTCTGAAAGGTGACTATGCCGATCCCAGTCATGCTGTACCTTCCATAATCTCCCATATTAAAGTGAATTTGGAGATAATTCTCCTCAAAGTCATAGAAAAAATATGTGTTCCTTGTCATGTGGAACAAGGTACTACTCTCCAGATACCACACAATTCTCATCATTGTGCTTGCCATGCGTGCAATGAGGTTGAAGTCAAGTTCGAATTGTGAAGCCAAAGATTCACCTACTACTCCTCCTAAGGTCTTCTTTCTTGTCTTATTATGTGGACATTTCATGGCATAGTGCCCGAATTTGTGATAGTGAAAGAACTTTATTCTGGACAAGTCTTTCTTCTTTCCCCCTTGACTACATTCTACTTTGGATTGGGATTTCTTCCCTTTACCTTGTTGGTATTATGAATAATGTGTTGTCCTTGATGGAAACCTACTTGATAAATTTTTCAACATGATGGTTATGTAGGTGCTACATGTAAGATACATAAGGGAATATCAGTTCATAAAAAGAGGAATGATAAAAAATGAAGTTTGGAAAGTATACACATGTCCTATGAATAAAGGACACATACATAAGTGAGTATGGTAAAGATAACTCACTTACAGTTCATCTACCATGGTATTGTCAATACTAGGGGTCTTTACCATTATATTAACCCATAGTAATGAGCATGACAATGAATATTTGATCCTGTCAAAGAATACCATCAACATTACTAAGCGGTTGACCTAAGGTATTGACTAAGGCCTAACCTATATAAGGAGATGGAGATCCAAGTGTTAGGTGTGCAAGTTTTGTGCTTTCAATGAAAGATTTTATCTGAAATAGGTGTGCACCAAGGAGTAGGGAAAAGACACGGATCTACAAAACTTGAACTATGGTATCATATGTATCTGCTTGATTTTCTTATTAAAAATATCTAACTATGATAGATCTATGGTGTTAATGATACTCTAAGATGAATCTAAGACAATAAGGGGTTAAATGTATATTATATGATTGTAGTAAAATCACGACTCAGTGATTTTAGATCTATACATGGGGTTTCCTCTGAAAAATCACGTGCATATGCAAATCTTCATTTGAATAGTCACATATATTTTCTGCAATATAGAAGGATCTATACGCAAATGTCAAGTATGAAAGGCACGTACATATGCAAGAGTGCTTTATAATAATTGTATGTATCTACTAGGTTTTTGCAGGATGAGTTGATGATAATGGTTGATCTGTCTTGTTATGTTTACTATCGTCTGTCGATGAATTATTTCTCTAATTAATCTTTGTTTAATAGTACTTTTTGGGCTAAATTGATTATGAATTAAAATTTGACTAAGTGATGATACTACTGTGATGATACTGTTGTGTGATAACGTGTATTTGGTTCAACGATCTATGTAGTTTTCAATATTTGTTTGGGTTATTGATTAAGTAGCATAATGATTCTGAGTAATTTATCAATATTTTGATATCTTTACATCGGTATTCTTTATAAGAAGTGCATACATACGGAGGTATGATAAATAACAATAGCATATACAATCTGATGCATATTTGATCAAGGTTTGTAGTGCAGAAGTTGGTTTCTATGATGGGTAACAGTGTTTGACTTTGTATATTTATGAGTGGGTATGCATTAGTATGATTTATTCTGAGTTTATAAAGTTTCGTTAGTTACATTAGAATATTTTTTGATATAGTGTTTTAGTAGTTTATTTTAGAATTGATTGAGAGTGGATCTAGTTTGAAACTTTCTAAAAAGTGATCCACAAAGAGTTGAGGATAATAGTATTCACAAAGGGGGTTGTATCTCCCTTCCAGTAGGATCTTGAAAATGAGAGAAGGATGTAGCCTTCTACAGGTAGGATCCTAGATATTGGTTAAAGTCTACACCAATACAATATTGTAAGAAGATTATTTTTAATAAAATAAGAAGATATAAACAAGAACAATCGTGGTTTTCAACCGCATTCAGTTTCCATCTAAAAAAATCCATTTGTGCATATTTTTATGTTTGTTTATGTTATATTTCCTTCTTAAGCACTTATAATTACTTTTTAATTGATGAATAATGGAATAATAATGCATTGATTAATGTTGTAAAGATGATCTGATAAGTTTTCTAGATATATGTGGGTTTCTATAGTAACAGTCACATACATATTCTAGTTTCCTTTACAACATTCACGTATAGTAATTAGAATAAGGAATTGGAATTGAAAGTGTGTAAAATACCGATTCACTTGACCCCCCACGCCCTCTCAGTATTTTTCCTAAATTTGGAATCAAAGTAGTTCCTTTAGAAGAAGCTTCATTGCTTGAAGGAAGATTCATCATGATGAGCAATCAAGAGGTAGTAGCATCTATCAGTCCACCATTGTTTAATGGAAACAAATTGGTTTTCTAGAAAGTCATAACAAGATCTTATATACAATCACTTGGAGATGATGTTTAGGCAATATTGAAAGGAAGCTATCAAAATCCATCCTTCATTCATACAAAAGAAGCCAAAAAGAAAAAATATGATACCAATGAAATGGAGGTCAATGCTCTATTGGGAAGCTTGACAGAATCATAATTTGTGAAGCTTATGTAGTTGAATACAACAAAGGTGATATGGTACAATATCATCCAAATTTACAAATGTTATACTAAGGTAAAGAGTTCCAAACTTCAAACATTTAGAATTCAATACGAAACTCTCAAAATCTATAGTGATGAAAGTATTGTAAGTTTATTTCTTAGGGTAGATGAGATCATTAATTCAATGAGAAATCATGGTGATGAAGTAAATGATTCAATTCTTATTGAGAAAATTCTAAGATTTCTAACCCAAAAAATCGATTTGAAAGTATCTTCCATTGAATAAATACAAGATTTGAAGAACCTTATAGTTGAACAACTTCATCAGATCTTAACAATGTATGAAATGAGAAAGTGGGATCTCTCAAATATTAGAGAAGCAACATTCAAAGCTACTTCTCAAGGAAAATAAAATGAGGATCTTAAGGAATCAAGTTAGGTATTGGATGAAGAAGAGGAAAATTTCATAAAGAAACTCCAAGTGGGAACTAACAGATTTATAGTTAAGCTTCCTTTAAAATGATTTTCTTGTGGAAGGGTTTTCCATTATGCTACTAAATTCCCTTATAAAGAAAACCATGAAAAAGGGAAGAATTATGTAAAATAAAATTTTAGAGGAAGGTTTGAAAACGAGAATTTTTTTCTACACAAATGAAGATAATGATGGTCTTTCGAATGGTGAAGAAGGTGAGTATGATCAAGCATATAAATTACTTATGGAATTTGAAGATAAATGTATTCATGAGTCCAATTATGTTTTTATGGATTCCCTAGAAGAAAAGGATAATCTCACTGAAGAAACAACTCAACTTAAAATTCGTGTACAAGAAGCTAAATTAGCAAAAGAGGCACTAAAGAAACAAATTCTAGAAAGACAGAGACATAATGAAAAATTATAACTAGAACTAATAATTCTAAGAAAGGAACTTGAGAAAACAAAAGGTATAAAACTTAGATTTTCTAAATGGTCTTAGACACTAGAAGAAATCATCAAAGTACAATGCTATCCTATAAGAAGGATAGGTTTTTGATACAATGGAGAATCATCAAAGACTGTAAAATATTCTAAAATAGGTACAGGAAGCTATCTCAGTGCAGTAAAAGGAAGTAGTCAATAAAATTCCATCTCCCAGAAAAGGAATGAGGGATCAAATGTCTCTTAGGTAAACCATCCTTACCACACTCAAAAGGGAAATTATATAAAAAGGTACTATACTCCCAGGAATTTCTATTTCAATGGTCAATGCTTCACTTGTCACAATTTTGGTCATAAGGTTGCTCAATGTGTCGCTTATAGAAATATCGTGACTAGAGAAGAAAGAAAACAAAAGAATGAGATTGGATTAAGGAAATACTCTTACAATACCTTCTCATCTCTCCAAAATGAAATAAAATGTTCCTTTTGCAATAAATTTGGGCATAAAGAGACTGAATGTAGAAGAATAATGAGACAAACACTTTAGAATGAACAAAAGGAAACAACATCCAAGGTATGGAAAACTAAAACCATATAATCTGAATATTGTGGTTTAGATTTGTTTTTCAGAGATCAATAAAAATATATGGTACATTGATATTGGTTGTTCAAATCATATGATAGGTGATAGAGATAAGTTTATGTCATTTAATGAAATAAAGAAGGAAAAGAATGTAACCTATGGAAATAACTCACCTGCTATTATTAAAGGGAAAAAAACTATTTTCCTAAAGCATAAGGTTAAATATATAAATGTTTTCTTTGGTGATGGATGAAGAGATAACCTATTGAATGTTAGTCAAATCTGTGACCAAGGTCATGGGGATTTTTTCATATCAAAGAATTATTTGGTACAAAATCTCGATATAGATAAAGATCATAATAAAGGGAAGAAGAACGCCAGGTAATGTCTATTTCTTGGAACGTGGCCAAGAGCATTGTTACTTGAACAAATTAGAATAAATATGGCTTTGGAGCATAAGATTAGGATACCTAAGCTTCACCCAATTACACAAGTCAAAAAATATGGGCGAATTACGTGACTTTCCTAACATCTCTCTGCTAAAAAATATCATATGCAAATCATGTCAATTCGGTAAGAAAAATAGATTTCAGTTTAATGCTAAATAAATTACTTAAAATAAGCCACTTTAACTTATTCATATTGATTTGTGTGGTCCTATGAGAAAGAAGTCTCCTTGAGGTGAACAATACTTCATATTATTCATTGCTTATTTTACTAGAATGTGACTCATTGAAACATAAAGATGAAGCATCTGATAAATTTAAAGTATTCAAAGCTTAATTAGAAAATGAGTTAGGTTTAAAAATAAAATTACTTAGATATCATATAGGAGCATAGTTTATATCAGATGAATTCTTTGAATTTTGAGAAATACATGATATTAAGAGATAGTTTCGTATAGCTAAATCTCCTCAACAAAATGGAGTGGTAGAAAGAATGAAAATAACAATCCAACAAATGGAATGTGCCATGCTTAATGTTTCTAGAGTGCCTCATATCGTCTAGAGGAAGCATCACATACAATCGTGAATATCCTCAACCAAACTCATATTTTGGTAAATAGCTGATGAGCACCAGTATTTCAACAAGGATGTTGTAACTCCTGGGTTACTAGCTTTACTTACCAACCTGGGGTTTGTACAAACTTGGAGGTGACAGTGTTATATGCATAAGTAAAAGTGAAGGTCCTGCGTGTTGTCACTATTCATTCGGCGGGAGACCCCATGGGTTCCAAGCCAGACTTCTATAGAGTTAGAAGAAGCTTGATTCTTTGATGGAAGAAGAGAAAATCTATTCTAAGAGAGCTACTCTACTGCAATAATGAGGAAAACAACATGTAATGCTAAATCACACCATATCCTAATTAACCACTTAAACAACTATGCTAAGAAGTATTGCTAAATCAACACTAACCTAATGCTGCTATGTAAGATATATAAGTAAATAGCATCAAACCATACTAATGTATAAGCAAAAAGCTAAACTAAATTTGTTTTCACTTTTTTTGGTTTTTAGCTAAAATCAAGCATGCAATTTAATTGTTCTTGTGGATGTGATAGCTGGATGGAAGGTTGTTGAGGATGGATAGGAGGCTTATGGAGTGGTTCGATGGTGTGGAAGGGTCCTGGGAGGATTTTTGTGACTTCCAAATGGATCCCCATCAATTTGGCCTCAAAACAGGCTATTTCAAGAAAACCTACAAGATGTACTAGAAGCCTGCAAGACGTACTAGAAACCTATGGGATGATCCTGTAGAAATTACAGGAAACCTATAGGATACAACTGAGAGCTAACTGTGAGGGTTTGGATGTGTTGGGAAGCTTGGAAAATGTGTGTGATGAGTGGGATGGGGTGTTAAAAGGTCTAGGAACACTCAGGAGTCAATATCCAAGAGAAGAGATGGCTAGATTTGCTCAATGCATCTAGGGGAATTCTAATGAAAAATCACAAAAAAAACTAGTGAGGGTGATGGTGGAACAAGAGATGGTCAACTTGGATGAGGTGAAAGATGGCTACTAGTGATAAAGTCTGAATCTCCTCATGAAGTACCAACTATGCTTAAAACATGTGTGTCTTCCAAGAACTATGCAACAAGATACATCTTCATAAACTAGAAAAGCAGGAATCAATTGCCTATATTATGCATGAAGAAATTGCTGAAGGAAATGAAAGCATGAGTGAGATATTATTGCAAAAATATAGGAATGAAAAAATATGACAATGAAATGAACCAAATACTAAATCAAGACAACAAACTTCAAAGCTCATGCAGGAACTAGAAATCTGTGCTTTTGGGGTTGTTGAAGGGTCTCTTCCTCAAGTCATGGTCCCACAAGGAGGAGGTGGGGCCGAGACACATGCTAACAACCTTATGGTTATCTCTTTCTCCTTGCTAACCTGCTAATTGAAAGAAGGGAAAAATGGAATCAAACTAACATGCAACCAATCTAATATATATTTTTGTAATGGAAATGTAGCTACTTAAGCAAATTAACAATTAAACCATCAACCTATGCTAGCATATAGGTACAATAAAGAGGATCCTTGGCTACTAGGGTTGGGCCCTAACCCAAGATCTTCAGCCCTCTAAGTTAACTCATTGCTAGCTCAAAACAAAACTCATTCTTATTATCAAAACAATGAATTACATAAAAAACTATCAAAAGTCTTCCAGCTCGAAAATAGAGTAGATTTTTACAATAAAAAATATGAATCCTATTGAGATCCTAGGCCTCTCTACTTATACATCTGAAGTCCCCAATGACATCCTTAAAATTAGGGAGACTGAGCTCCCAAACTCGAGATAAATTGGTGCTTTGTCTTTCACTTGCTTGTCTACCTTCTAGTCCTCATGATTTGGTTGTTTGCACTCCGAGCTGATGGAGGAATATTCAAATGGAGGGGTAGTAAATGAGGAGGATTTACCTCCTATAATTCCTCTCCCTTGTCCCATTCAGTTTTTGATCAAGATCTTTGCTAAAATTCCTTTCTTTTATCCTTTTATCTCACATTAAATGCACATTAGGCCACAAAACAAAATATCCAACTCTAACTCATCTCATAAACAAAATATACTCAAACGTATGCAATAAGTTGTGAGAATAGTTGGTTTGACTAAGCTAGGAGGTGAATTAAGGGCCATATAATTACCCAATGATGAGGCTCATCATCACCCCCGAACTGAAAGTGTTTCTCATCCTCTAAGAAACTTAGTCCATGTCCATGTCCTTCATGGCTTTGGTAGCCTCTCTAACATCCCATGCCTCTACTATGGTCTCTTTTTCTTGCTCATATAAGCATGCTTTCTTTTCTACTTCTTCCCACTACCTCTTTTCCTATTCTTCTTTTCTCCCTTCTAGCATCGCTAAGAGTAGTGGTGGACTGAGTTTTAGGCCTATCCAATTGACCTTCAAACTTTTCATTGATTTCTTATACATAGGTGTCTTGTTGAGTGCCTCTCTCAACCTTTGAGGGCAATGTTATTCTTTGATCTTCAAGTTGTCTGGCAGTGTGCTCCATATCCTTAGGCAGGCATGTATACTATCATCTCCCAGCAGCCTAAATATATCCTCAAAATGTGAAATTTATTTTCTCTTGGGAAGAAATATATCTAGGTGCGAGCTGAGGATCATTTGCAATCAAATTATGGGTGTTGATTAGGGCCATGGGATTTGATTGTTCAGCTTTGATGAAAATAGGTTCATTTTGATCTTTGGCCAACATTCCTTTCATCTTTGCAGCACTTAACTCCTCTTCATTCATACATGATGCCAAAGCCATTAATTGTAGGTCTCCTAGCTTGGAATTAGGATCCCAAACATTCATGTCTATGAGGGCCATGTTGTGCAAATAAAACTCAGCCATTTTGGCCCTATCCTCTAGTGTACTTTGATCACAAAGATAAATAAACTTCCTGTAGTTCTGAAATCGCATGGTGCCCATTTGTGCTATTGTTTTAATATGAATTTGCATCCATTGTTCTTTGAGGTAGAGAGCATAGGATTTAGCTGGCATCCTACACTGGGTGGCCTCCAAGAAGAGGTTGGCCATATATGCTAGTTGGTTTTCCCTTTCCTACACCTATCCCCTTAGCCATGCATTTTCCTTTTTATTATAGATCCATTTGGGCACATCAACCCCGACTTATGGATAAATACTATTAGGTCCCATCAAACCATAATTCAGTTGTTACATGCCCTAAAGAAGTCAACCATCAGAATTCATAGCTTCCTAAGAAGTTCCATGACTAAAATCATCCAAAAACTGCCTCTAAGAAGATCAGCGCAGGTAGGACTTCATCAGGGTGTGTTGTAGTGTAGTTCAATACACTGCTAGGGTGCCATGTAGCACACTTGATCCCTCTTTGGCCTGCACAGGGCGAATTTGAGTGAAATTGCATTAGGGTTTGGGAATATTCTTATCCATTAGATGCATCTAGAAATTTCCCAAGTTTATCTACTCTTTGGGCTAAAATTTGGATGAGGTAAGGAGTTAAGGAACATCAATCCCTCTATCCATTCCTCCATGGAACTAAATCCTAAGTTTTGGAGGGCATCCATTATCAATATTTATGGCATAACTTTCTTCATTCACCTATAAAAAGACCACTCATCAAAGTGATCAGGGGCTAGAAATCATTGAATTATAGGGAGATGCTATTAGTATGAGAATTGAGTTGATTTCAAGTATTGTAATGATGTAAAAATGTCTTTCTTGTTATGAGGATAGGATGGGATTGAATTGGAGGAGTGATGTTGAATCAAGAAAATTTGGTTGTAACTCTTCCTTTTACTAATAAAGTGTTCAAATATTTTTTCATATGCTTGTATTGTCCATTGATGCTTTCATATGTGTATTATGTACTTGATTCCATGCTATGTTTAATCAATAGATCATTATCATATTATTTGATTGGTTTTTGTCTTCTGTCTATGTGTAGGTACTCTTCAAGCGGATTAAGTATGGAAAGGAGCGACAGAATTGGTCAAGGGAGATAAGTAGTAACCGAAAGATTCAGGTAGGCTTATTTACTATATTATTTAATCTATTGGTCATAGAAAAAGTAGAGAATGCTTTGCACTGTTTTTCTAGACTTAGCTACTAGTCTAGGGGTTTAATCATTTATCCTTACACACTAAAACTTCCCAAAACACTTATCAAGTTGATCTCTCATTACTGCTTCTCTGTCCCTTAAGCCACTTAGCTCTTTACCCATTTCTTTGAGCTTCTCTTCCATGTGCCCAATGTCTTCTACCCCTTTTGACTTGGCAATTTGCATCCATCAGTGGGTTCTAGCCCTATCCTTCTCAAGTTCGAAAATAATGGGATGGAAAATTTTTGAAGTTTTACCCTACCTCCTTCAACAAACCGATAGTAGGAGTCTAGGTTAGGTTGGGGGCTTGGTTCCTTTGTCTTTGGGTCATCTTATTTTGTTTCTTGCTGCTCCCCTACCTTGCTTTCCAATTTCTATTCTTCCAGTAGGTTTTGTAGAGTATCTTGTAGGACTGTTTTGGCTTCCTATAGGTTTTTTTGTGGATCCTATAGGATGTCCTTACCATTCGAGGAAGTTGATCTAGTACTAGGCATCCTTACATAGATTATTGGTGACTTAGGGGAAGGGATTTTGTCTCTTGGTGTAGGAGAATCTTCAATATCAATAGGATTTTTTGTTGATATTTTTGTCTTCCATTGTTTGATTCTTGTGCTCTTTCTTGTTCTGAAATATACTGGGGTTTTCCTCCTTCTTTTTCCTTTTTTCTTGACTAGGGTGCTGAGAGCAGTGAGGGCAGTTGCTGCCTTACTCTCAGCGGCCTCTGGAGACACCCTAGGTGAATCCCCCTTGTGTTCTTCCTTTTCTGTTTCAATGCCTTCTTCCTCTTCGTTTTTCCTATCTTCTTCCTCTTATGGTTCTTCTTCATATCCATCAGTTTCTTCCTTAGTTTCCTCCTCTGTTTCATCATCATCCTCCTTCTATTCTCCTTCCTCTTCTTCTGCTTCATCATGTTACTCTATGTCAGCTTCCTCTTTATCCAACTCATCCTTATCTAACTTTGTATCTTCTTCTTGTTGTTCTGCTTCCTCCTCACTTACAAAAGGACTAACATCATAAGTGAGGGTTTTTATGTCATCCTCTATTGGAAAGTCTCTAGAGATTGACCATGTTATATGGATTCTGAGTTTTTGGAGGGCATCTTCAATGAGGAACCTAATCAACCCATGGTGAGCCAATTGTTGGGAATTTCCTTCCTTTACTTTGTTGTTGGGGTCTATGAGTGATTGCATCAAGAAATAAGATAGGTTGAGTCTTTGGTGAACTGGTGTTTCTACCCCAAATCTTAGTTCTTCAAGGATCCTTAAATGGTACCCATAAAAAACACTATATCTACCCTCACATGAGATATATTTGATGAGTTGGTAACCTACCTCACTCCATGGTTATGAAAGATTGTCCCTTCTTACTCCATTTTTATCCTTTGTGGGTTCTTCACCTTCTAAAACGAATTTCCTTTTCGCCACTTGATTGTCTCCTTTTTCTTCTTTTCTCCATGGAATTCCTAGGGGAAGTGTGGTGATTCTACTAATGAGCTCTCAGGTGAGATTTATAGTGAGGCCTCTAACTAAAATAGTGGCATGGATTCTATTGTGTGGAGTGAGAGAATGAGAAAATTCTTGAGCCACCTCATGATCATACCTTTTAAATTTTTCAAAGAACCCCACCTTGTTGTGTTTTGTAAATATTTCAAGCACTTGGGGGTGTTGTTGTATCCTCACAATGTTTGTGGGCTCTCTCCTATTAAACCCTCCTGTCATCTTGCTTGTGAGGCTTGAGGAGAAAATGAGAGGGTTGAAACAAAATTTTTAAATTCAATAGGAAAACAGACTTGATTATGTATGTAATTCACCCCTCACAGTTGCTAAATTCACTAGATTTTAGAGTATTTCTTGTAAATGGGGATGGAATCATAGATCCTACCCCTTTAGAATGGTGGTAGTGGACAATTCCCATGATATCCCCTCTTGAACTCTTCCCTACCTATCTTGTAGACCGGCTCTGTGTATCTTGTAGGCTATATCCTATAGATTGTTCTTGTAGGAATTCTTGTGCATGTTCCTGTAGGAATTCCTTTGCATAACGATGGATCCCTTTTATGGTGGGTGGCTAGAGTTATGAGAGTGACTTGACTGAGGGAGTTTCGAGGAGGTGGAATGCATGAATGCATGCAAATGATGTTCTATTTCCCTTTATGGTGTTTCGAGGTGAGGTGGTGTGCTGGCAGTAGAGGTATGTTGCCATTTTTGGACTGTTGGTCCCCACTACCACCTCATCATTTCCCACTCCTCATAATCAGCTCCCACCTTGTAGATCCGTAGTTAACCACTTCTTTTCCTACTCCTCCTCTGTCTTTGAGTTGACTACAACCACGTGTGGGAGGACACCCGGTTTTGCATACGCTGACTGAACGAAGGTGGCCAAGTTAATTGGCCACCTTCTCACTTATAAACCAACTATCTCATAACCTTTACAACTTTTGATTAAATGATGCATATGAGTGAGTAAGAGGGATACTTACTTGTGGTTTTGATTTGCAGTTGTCGAAGATCAAAGGTGATGTGTTGTTTATTTACTGCATGTCATTCTTCTTCCTCTTCTTGCTATCTGTTGATGGTTTCTTGGCTTTTGCAGGCATCTGTGACTAAAGATCTGATGCTTCTGCTCCTCCTGGATCATCCTAGTGAAGACCTGTAGCTGGTTATTGACACTTTGTGGGATAGGCTGCTACAAGATTTCCTATAGGATGTCTTGTAGTTGCTTCTCCCTCAGATTTCTCTAATCATGCTGTTGGATGGGCTATGAGGATGGTGCAATGAATGGACAGAGGGAGTAGGAGTGTGTGCACAAAGAAAAGGACACTTAGGTAATGCTCTTACTCTTCTCTATTTTTCTTTTATTTTTTTCTCTATGACTGGCGCAAACTAATCTGTTTTTGTTTTGAATGGTGAGTGCAGAGATGATGATGGTGGGCGAGGTGAGGTGTTAGATCATGTCTAGGATGAATTTTAGGGACCTAAAAAACCTACCATGTGCCCACAGATTGCTTCTTATAGGTTTTCTGGGCCACTATAATTCCTACAGGATCATCCTATAGGTTTTCAAGGAATCCTGTAGAAAGCACAGTCTTCACATAAATCGAAACAATGGAGTGGGAAAATGATAAAACTGATGGAGGGATGCATGGTAAGGAGTGGAGGATATCAATGTGTGTGAGGCAGGGTTCCCTTTGGATCCTCATTTTTCTCCTTGACTATCTTTCTCACCCACCTGCAAATAACAATTATATATTTTTTCTCTCTTTTTTTTTTTTTTGAAAAACAACTAAGCTCCCTTAGAGAGGTTTTCACCCTAGCTGTTTTCCCTGGGCGCCTCAAGGGAGGTTTTCATCCAAGGATCTTATTCTTTTTTTCCTATTTTTTTCATCATTGGCCCACCTCACGAGGTTTTTAAACCAAATATGGGACTCAGGCGCCTCATGGAGGTTTTAACTTGAGTCCTCATTATTTTTTCTTTTTCTTTTTCAATGACTTGATGAGGGAGGAGCTGGAACTTGCTCCACCATCATCACTATTTTATTGATATTGTCAATGAACTCTTTCTTCAATAAAGGTCTCTTATACATTTTCAGTAGGTGTCCATTAACAAGAAATGGAATGGCTTCTTCATTTATAGTTATGATTTGCACTAAACCATTATCATGGCATCTTTCCACGGCATAAGGTCTAAGCCATCTTGTCCTTAGCTTGTCCTTGAAGTCTTTATACCTAGAATCATATAACAATGCCCAATCACCCTCTTGAAATTACTTCTCCTTAATATGTTTATCATGCCAGATCTTCCTCTGAAGCTGAACTATCTTTGTATGTAGGAGGGCATGCATTCCGAATTCATCCAATCCATTCAATTGGAACAATATTTCTTTCTGTGCATGTCTGAGATCCAAATCTAGTTAGGCTGTCATCCTCAATGTGCTATATTCAAACTCAATGGACATCAAATCCTTTTTCCTATAGGCCAGCTCATAGGCTGTAAATCCAGTAATGATCTTCCAGGTGGTGTTATAGGCCCAGTTGGCCTCAACTAGTCTCTCTGACCAATCCTTCCTGTTGTTGCTCACTACCTTGATTAAGATGCCCTCCAGTGCCCTATTAATCACCTCCACTTTCCCATTAGCTTGTGGATTATAGGGATTTGAGGTTCTATGCTTGATTTTTTGATTGTTGAGCAGATCTTCAATCATGTTGGAGGTAAACTAACTGACTTAGTCTGTGAGTAGCTCCCTAGGGTACCCAAATTTGTAGAATACACTCTACCTTAGGAGCTCAACCACCTTCTCTTCCGTTGTTGCCTTAATTGCCTTGGTTTCAGCCCGCTTAGTCAAATAATCAGTGCACACAATAATGTATTGTTTTTTCTTTGAAGGAGGGTTGATAGGCCCAATGAAGTCCATGTCCCACTTGTCAAATGGCTTGAAGGTCACTTGACACTGTAGGGAAATTTCATCTCTTGGAATAGGATTTCCCATCCTTTGGCACCAATCACACTGACTAGTGTACTTTTTCACTTCCCGTTGAAGAGTGGTCCAATAATAGCCTATTTGTAACACTTTGAATGCTGTCCTCTTTGCTGCAAAGCGACCTCCACAAGGCCCATCATGACAGGTAAGAAGGATGTCAAACACTTCCTCTTTATTTACACACCTTCTAAATATTTGATATAGGCAAAGTTTGAAAAGATTGCCCCCAATCTATGTGAAGGGGGTGCTTTTCCTGATTATGTTGCTCTTTTATTTGGAGGGCAAGTTTGGTGGGAACTGTGCTGATACCAAATAGATTTCTATATTAGAAAACCATGGAGAGAGAACTGAAATAGAAAACAAGTGCTCTTTTGGTAACTGGTCATCCACCATTCCTTCTTCACCTACAGGCAGATTCACCCTAGATAAAAAGTCTGCAACAACATTTTCCCTACCATGCTTATCCTTAATGGTTAGATCAAACTGTTATAATAAAAGAAATTGCCTTATAATTCGAGCATTCACATCTGGTTTATTCATTAAATATTTGATTGCAACATGGTTAGTATGCACAAATGTTTGATAGCCTATAATGTAATTCCTAAATTTGTTTAATGAATGCACAACAATGAGGAGTTCCTTTTCGGTCACTCTATAATTTAGCTCAACCTTTGACAAGTTCTTACTGATAAAATAGATGGCATAGGGTAGTTTCTCCTCTACCTGACCTAAGGCTACTTTTATGGATTTGTGTGAGGCATCAACATGAATATGAAAGGGGAGGGCCCAGTTTGGGCCTTGGATAATTGGTGCATTGGTTAACATACCCTTTAGAATGTCTAAGGCCTATTGACATATTTTTGACCATATAAACTCACAATATTTGGCCAACAACCCAAATAAAGGAGAGGTCAACTTGCCGAAGTCCTTTATGAACCTTCGGTAGTATCTAACTAACCCTAAAAAACTCTTGACATCTCTCTTCTTTTGCGGAGGTGGGACCCTTTGGATGATTTCTATTTTGTTCAGGTCCACCTTCAATCCTTGATGAGATATTCAGTGGTGTTATAGACACTTTTGGGCACTTCGACCCCAATCATAAATGTCCATAAACTGAGGGCTCCTAAGTCCCTAAAAGTGTTGCTTCACTGCCTAAAGGAACAAGGTCAGTTGATTACATCATCTCCCAGAAGTTCTCCACTGAAAACTGCTCATAAAATG